>DWLI01000005.1:0-60566 GCA_018249915.1 Cecropterus dorantes dorantes
CACAGCGAAATTGCTGTGGCGGGGAGAAAGAGATAGAAATTCTTAAAGGTGTGTGAAGTCTACCTATTAGCACTTGGCCAGCGCGGTAGACTATGGCCCGTAACTGTTTCAATCTGAGAAAAGACCCGTGGCGCAGTAGTGGGACTATTTTTCAAGTAGGTATTTATATTGAAAACCTTACACGTTCCGGTTGCTCGACTACTATTATAGCTACAGTAGTGCTTGTATCTTTCAGGTACCTAATGCTTATTGACGGTGAGAACGAAGTGTACATGCTGGACAGAGACAACTGCGCGTTCAAGGTACACGGTCTCAAGTTCATGCACAATAAGGAACACCGCCATTTGAGAGACACTCTACTTGACGGTGTAAGTATATGTTTTCTTATCGTTATTACTTATTGTGTTCTTTAAAAACTTGGGTTGTGTTGCGAAAGATACTCAAATCTCTTATCCATCTGTCATAGATTTAAGAGCGGTATTGGGTAAAAGACGGATGGACAATATCAAACAAACATGCAGTCCACATTATAATAACTGGCCACTGCATTCTATAAACATCTGTTATAAAAACCCAATAAGATAAAATCACAGTCTTACCAAAGGTTGCCCACAGATGCATTTATGCCTCTAAAAATTACGTTGGACCGCCTCGATAAGTATTTCCCTTATAATACTCTTCAAACCGAACACAACAGTGCTTAACACTACTGATATTTGGCAGAAATAGGAGCAGCTGTGTCGTCTCCACAGTCTAACCACAAAGAGTTATAGGACTTTCCCTCCTTGTTTTTATTTTGAAATATTTATAAGGTGCACTCAAGACTTGCACCACATAGGGTTCTACCACCTACAAAATGCTGTACATATTTTCTTAAATGTCAGTACTATTCCAGGAGATGGTGATAGACAAGCACGAGAGCGGCGTGGAACGACCTCGGTTCCTGTGTTACGACATCATTCGCTTCGAGAACATGAATGTTGGCAAGGAACCCTTCTACCCAGTCCGTCTTCATTGTATAGAGAAGGAGATAATCAATCCGAGGTGAGTATATGACGAAGAAAGTAACATAAACTTGAATGAACTCTAATTAATTTAGACGAATTTTGTGTAAAGGTCAAATTTCTTCCGGCTCACTTTCATATATGAGGCGACCATTTTAGTCTTCGGATTTACCAACGTATCTGTGATCGAATGTAGATAGAATTTATAGATATAGATTATAGATTGCTATCAGCTGGACGCTCGTTTGCTACTTGAATCTGATAAAAAATCCTATATTTTCTTCTTCTAGAAACCGTGCGATTGTGAACGGCTTAATCAAGAAGGAGCGCGAGCCGTTCAGCGTTCAACTGAAGCAGTTCTGGGAGGCGACCATGGCACGAGCGCTGCTACAGGACAAGTTTGCTCGGACGCTCACACATGAGCCTGATGGACTCATCTTCCAGCCTTCCTTAGACGTGAGCATACACTGGAAACCTGTAACTAAACGCCCTCCAGCTTTTGCTATTGATGAAGAATTTACTTTCCAGCCCAGCAAATCAAAGCCTTTCTTTTATATTACCGCGGAAAAAAATCATGTCGAAGAGTAGAATAGCCGAGTACACGAAACATATTCTTCCCTTCAACGATAAACATAGTCCCAGCATATTCTCTCCACTGACCCGTTGGTCCTTGACCCCTTCTGCACGCCCCATGTAATCATCATAAAATAAAAGTAGCATTGAAACATCCAGGTTTAATATAAAGTGAGGGTTGTAATCGTCTTTCTGTTTAACAACACATATTGCGATTAGCCAAACCTCATGTCTGGTATGGTGTTAGTTAAAATCACCAATTAGTTCAAAATGCTGAAGGATGGATGCATTTAACACCTTAGTATCCTTACATCCTTAGTATCCCAGTCTTTTATTTGTGTTATGTAGGAGTACCTCAAATTAAGATTTTATCAAAAGTTGCTTCACTTTAATTTTTGCAGCCGTACAAAGCGGGCAGATGTGATGATGTGTTGAAATGGAAACCGCCCTGCATGAACAGCGTAGATTTTAGACTGAAAATCGTCAGAGAAGACCGAGCTGGGTATGTTAAATAAAAAATACAACATAATAAAAAATTATAGCTGGAATCATTCATACACCCACAAAATTACGTTGAAATCTTGATAGATTTCTATGTTTTAATAAATTTCGGAGATTAGCCTGTACATATACTTTGACACTAGAATTTCACAGTTCCGTACCCGAATTGTAAAAACGGGACACTATTTTTAAGACTATGCTGTCCGTCTGTCTGTCACCAGGCTGAAACTGTTGGTAGCTAATAGCCAGACCGTTGAAATTATTACAGATGATGTATTTCCGTTGCCACGATAATGGTACGGAACCCATCGTGCGCGAGTCCGACTCGCACTTGGGCGGTTTGATATTGATAAGACAAGATAAATTTTAATTTTGCAGCATGTTACCAAAGAGAGTGGGTCAGCTGTATGTGGGACAGAAGAAGGATCCGTTCGACACAATACTCATTAGCAGTAAACTCAAGAATATGGACAACAAGATAATAGAATGCACATATGAGAACAACAAGTGGGTGTTTATGAGGGAAAGGACAGACAAGTCATATCCTAACAGCTTTAAAACAGCTTGGGGTGAGTCATACTAATATTATAAATGTGAAAGTTTGTGTGGATGTATGTACATATTGTCGCTTAAGTTCTAACACCGCGGATCTCAAAATTACCAAATGTTCAGAAAAAGGTTACATTTAATTATTTTTAATTCGCTAGAGCATTGCTCGTCACCTCTTTTAGTATGAAACAACACTGCCTTACGCGTAGTTTTCAACGCATATTTGGCTGAGTCAATATACACTACGTTCTTTATTCTCAAATAAGTCGGTGTGATTATCTCAAATTCTTAATTTTTATTGGCCAAATGATGCGTCTTTGAATTCCTTATCGAATGATATGCATAACTCAAAATGGCCATTTTTCGAGTTACGCGGTGTTAGAACTTAAGCGATGATATGTTTGTTACACATTCACGCAATAACTACTGGTACGATGTGGCCGAAATTTGGCAGATGGACAGTTTCTCACCAGGCTGAAGTAGTATACGAGCATGCAGTTCACCTGATCGTTAGTGGTTACTGCTGCCCATTAACATCTGTATGCAATCTCATGTAAAACAGAGGTTCTATCTGAAGTCGATCATAAATACGTTTCTACTCCCGACCTAAACCGACAACAGCACTCTTCCACAAATAGAAAGATCTATGAGTTTAGAAAGCGTGTTTTAATAGATGTGACAGTGGTACCTCTCCAGTCAAACTACACTGGTTCTGCCACCGGGAAATCTCCTCTACTTGACATGTTTTTAAAATAGGTCCTAAATTAAGTTTAATTCGTTAATTTTATTGAAAAAATATAATTTTATTTTTATAGTACTTATAAAAATACACATCTTTATTTTAATTAGGATGTGAATATTGTAATCGATCAAAATAATGTATTTGATATGAGGCCTCTATTCTCCAGTACCAATAAAAACTATTCTTCATAACCTACAGCGTAGTTTCGAGACTAGTTTAAGTATTTATTCTTTTTCAGCGGTTTGCAACAGTATCAAACATCCGGTGGACAAAGAATACCTCTTATCATACATCGAAGACCATCAAGTCGCGTTTCATGCAGAACACAAGCCGATGCATCCCCCAAAACGCCCCCGCCATTGAAAAATATAAAGGAGTCAAGTGTGCAGTCTTCTTTATTTCTATAATGTTAAGTATGTAATAAAGTCAACTAAGTTATGATGTAACTATTGTTACTTAAATGAGATTTATGAAATGAAATATTTCTTTTATTGATAAGAATACATCACTTATGGTTTCGAGATGTTTTGTCTTACCAACAAAAAGTAACCTATTCCAGTAAAAACCCCAGTAAGTAATCACTATAAATAGCAACAACATTTTAATGATCAATTTTCAACAACAATCAAATCACAACAATACACTAAAATTGCACATCTCACTTAGACAGTGGCCAGACAGCAAAATTGCAACAAGTATAAAGATTTGTTCATCTTTAAAAACAATGAAAATAATATGGCGAGTACCACTATCCTTGTCTAGAAATAATGTTTTGCAAGAAAAAAAAATATGTCTGCCACATTCATGTTTGTAGATATACAAAGCTTTAAAATTTTAGACTTTACAGTGTCCTGACAACTTCTTTTCCTTATTATTAGCGTATTGGTAACTGGACTACTTTTGTGGCAATTTATAGCAATTAATATAGCAGTTTTGTACGTAATTTACTGCATTTGATTGATGATATTGCAATTATAGTTTTCTTTGGGCCTAGTGGGCTAGTTGCTAAGTATTGCTAACAAACAATAAGGAAAAGTATTGCGGTCTTTTTTCACAAGAAGATACCATCTTTATTTTCTCTTTCCAAAATAAGTTTGCTAAGTGTTGCATTCAATAAAAATTCTCAATAAAAATATAAACAATATAATCTTTCAAACAATTAAGAAAATTATATGAGTTACAATACAAAATACATTATAATTGCCAATATCAATAGTAAACAAATAAGTGAAGACTGTTTTAAATAGTACACAACAGAATATCTTACATACAATTAATCCTAAATATCAAATAGTTCCTCTGTTTATAATATCACAATTCAAATCACTATTATAAACACTAACTACATCCAACATCTTCAATCTAGATTTAGCTATTTAGAGAAAGCTAAGAGTCAAGTGTGTGAAGCTGTTTCTTTTCCAAAATACAGATTTATTCTAGATCATGTTTACATTACTTGTAGCTGAATTATTTAATATGAATAAGACATAAATAGAACTAGCATTTTGATGGTTGGTTACTTGTTGTACAAACTTCACCTTCCATCTTATGGAAGGTAAATAAATAAGGGACTTTCGAGATCAAACCCTTTCATAATACATAAATTTCTGTGATTTCACCAACACAACTCAAAAAATATATAAAAAATAAGTGCATTAAAAGTGCGCAAATATATTTAAAAACATTTTTTACTGTAGTTTTTTTAATTTCTTGTAAAAAAAAATATATTTATACCTGCCTCGATTCTGCCTACCTGCCACCCATATTACTGACTTGTAATAAGATAATTTAACTCAAAAACGATGTCTGTTTTCCTTTACAAATTACTTTTATTTGAAGGAAACTGCCATCTACTCTCACCGTCAACTGTGACACATTTTATGTTACTCTCTTTAGTAAGTTTAGTTAAATGATGGTTCACATTGTACGCAGCGGCTGGCCATAAATGTTCTGGAGTCTCTGTGTAAATTATCTTGACTAAATCCATTTCTGAGAGTTCCTTATCTGGATTGCTCTTTAATGCTTCAAGTATTTGTTCCTCCCTTTGATTTCTATGGGCTATGTAGAATGCTATCTTCTGATTGGGATTCTGGAAATGATTACATACTTTAATGATATACTTAAATGAGTAAAATAATAATTACATTACATTCTTTGCTCAATACTAAGTCATGAACCTTGTAATAAACTGGATCCTAGGTTTCTAATTAGCTGAACACAAATCTAAATGATGAATTTGTATGTTTTGGGTACTATTTGTATATTTTGTATGATCATGCCTGCACGGAGGCGCCATAGCTTTGTTAAGCGGGGGATTATTGATTAATAATTGGAACCGCTAGGCTGAAACCTGTCAACAAAATTTTTTTTTTCCTTTTTTTCTTTTGTTGTTTATGCTAAGAAAGTTCTGGACCCCATAAGGACCTTTCCCTGATATACCCCGATGTTCAAGGCAGTCACGACACAGAATTCCCTAATATACCCCATATGCTATAAATGTAAGAAGCATCAATGGAAATAAATCTTGTAATCTTACCTCAACGACATTACCATGCCCTGGATAAATGACACCTGGTTTCATATCGAGAATTTTTTGCAAACTGTTCATGTATGTGTAAAGGTCTTCGAACACCGCAGTCCCTTCCCCAAGGATGCAATCACCACTAAATAGTATGTTTTCTTCTAACAATGTTAATACCACATGATCGGTGGTATGACCAGGGGTATGATGGATTTTAACAGTAGCGCCCTCTACTTGAATCTCTTGGCCATCTGATAACCAATGGATAGGAAAGGTAGGTTGCTCATCCTGCGCGTCGTCTGCTGCTCGTTTATGTTTCCATACTTTCGGTTCCTCTGTAAAGTATTGTACAAGGCATTATAATGTAAGTCATACTTATATTATATAGGTAAAATTTTGTGAGGATGTATGTTTTTAGTCTTTTGTGTGAAAACTACTTATTTGACAATGCTGAAGTTTGGAACATATATAGTATATTACATAGATTAACACAAGATACTCTTTATAATGGGCATCAAATATCAATATCAAATCAATATCACTGTAATAAAATAAATTATTGTTATGATGTTATCATTTTTTTTATTTTATTATTTACTGACTATACATGATACGTTTTTAATGCAAATATTATGGCCATTGTTGTATAAATTTTTCTTTGTCCATGATTATGAATGTTTAATGTAATGTAATTTAAATGCCATTTTCACAACATATGTGCTTATACACATATCTTGTGAAAATGGCATTTAAAATATCTATCTTCACTCATTTATAACATACATTTATATGGTGACAGTAAAAAAACTTACTTGCAATAGTACCAAATAAGTCTTCAACCCCACCAATGTGGTCATGATGCCAATGTGTGACCACAATATGTTCTATGTTCACTTGTTCCGACTGCACGACTTCAGACAAGTGCTTCTGATAATCCTTTACGTCTTTGTCACCTGTGTCTAGGAGAATCCGACTGGATAAAAACAGGTAGAACTTGTAAATGATATTATAAATACTCAACAAGCATTAGCATATTCAAAGTTATTTTTTAAAATGTGTACCCAGATGTCTCACATTAACCCTGCAACACTAAAAAGAACTATAAAAATCTGAAAAACGATCTGAAAAACTTTATATTAATTCCAAGGTTAGTCTCTCTTCTCAGTCTAGAAAGAGTAATCCACTAGAATCCCAGGCTACGAATCTTGATGACCACAATTCATAAATGGTTATAAGAGCTACTAATCTCCTAGAATCCAAATAAGTGTACGATACATTATAGTGAGGACACAGTTTGAAATTAAATTACATATCGCCATAATCGCCACACCAATATTTCTATAAATTATGTGGCAGAAATGCTTTGTCAAGAAAGAAAAAACTAGTAATTATTATATAGATTTGTTGTTTAAGAACTTATAACCCAAATTATATAAATAATATAAGATTTCAAATTCACTAGTCTTCTTTAGTACTTACTTTTTGCCAGTGCCGATTAAATAAGTGTTAGTTCCTTGCAAAGTCATAGGACCAGGATTACAACCAAGAATCCTTATTATTCTGCTGGATAGCCGGCTCACTGCTGGTATTACTGCTGCCATTTTTTATTAATTGCAGGATACAAAGGTTAAAAAGATAACACCAGCTTCAAAAACTTGGCGAGATCTAATAAGTAAAAAAACACGTAATATTAGGCAATGTCGTGTTATATAGACACACCAGAATTTGTATGGCTAAAAACGATAAATTAAAAATGTTAAAAAGGTTTATGTATTCACTGTTCGAAGAAAAATATATTTATTTTTGAATTTCGTCGTATAGTGTACTGGGAATGTCAAAATTATCAAATCCAGAAAGACATTTTGTCAATGTCACTGTCAGTGACCCGGCACTTTTTAATCATTGAGACTTGGATTCACTCTTTCTTGCCGTTTTTATTTCAACTTCTTTTCAAAGAATCTGATGAAAGTATTTTTAATAGCTCTCAAACAAAATAATAATCATTACAACTGTGTGTAACATGTTCATTAATTTTCAAATATTTCTTATCTAAGCGTGCAGTAAGTTAACGCGTAAATGACAAAACATACGAACGATAAGATGATAACAAAATAAAACATTACCCTCCTTCTGAAGCAGTCGGGTAAAATAATTTTTGAAAAATTAAATTTCTTCAATTAATAATATTGTATATGATTACATCTCGTAAATCACATACCTTAAAAATCAATACACTGAACTTTAGTGATGCTTAAATAATATTTATACCACACGTATATATATTTAAATATGATAAATATTAATGAAAAATATTCGGAAGCACGTGTGTAAATTATCTGTTAGATATCTTAATACATATTCCTTTTTAATCTGTTGTTTCATGATGGCAGCATTGTTCATTCTGTTGGCCTGTCTATCTTGTGTTTGACAATTAACAATTTTGACATTGACAAATAAAAAAATGGCTGGTGCGTTGGTGAGGGTTGTTCAGGGGGCGAAATCGAATTTGGGTAAATAATTTGTTCGTTTTATCCTATAAAAGAAGTATTCTCGGACTCTCCAGTGTTTCTTTTTCAATGTGGATTCAAAAATATAATAATTTTATAAATGAAGTGTATAATGCGCAGTGACCAGCTTACATAATTTTGACGTCGCCAGGTATTGTTGGCCCGCTGGTCAGCATCAACAATGGGTCGGTGCGGTTCCAGCAAACGCAGAGCACGAAGACCAAGTTCGGGCCACTGGCGGACCAGGACCGTGTGTTCACGAACTTGTATGGCCGCCACGACTGGAGGCTGAAGGGAGCCTTGAGACGGGGAGACTGGTATAAAACTAAGGAAATCATGCTGAAGGGAACCGATTGGATTGTCAGTATGTAGCGTTTTACTATTCATATTTGAGTTATAGTTATTTTGTCCAAGAATAAAACTACATATTAATTGTTGTGAAATATTTAATTTAATTTGGCCTTGTTATGTTGTTATAATAGCAAGTATGTATGCCAGTCTTGATTCATATCATCATGTAGTGAAATTATATCTACTTATTTTCTATATGATCTATGAATTATTTGGGTATATCTAGTCTTAAATGAAACTTCAAAATAGTAATTAAAAACAGTCTAGTGTAGTGTTGCAAGTGTAATCGGTTAGGTAAGCTGGATTATCTTAAAGTTTTGTTACATATATTTCATAGAATATATTCTATGGAAAAATAAGTTAGTTGAAGAATGAAAATATTTCCTTGTTAATGTATTTCCACAAATGTAATAGCTGATCATGCCCAAAAGATATTATAAAATATTATCTTATTTAATTCACTTATACTGTTGACATCTACAGATGAAATGAAGACATCTGGTCTCCGTGGGCGAGGTGGTGCTGGTTTCCCTACGGGCATGAAGTGGTCCTTCATGAACAAGCCCTCTGATGGTCGCCCCAAGTATCTTGTAGTGAATGCTGATGAAGGTGAACCTGGCACTTGCAAGGACAGGGAGATCATGCGCCATGATCCTCACAAGCTGGTGGAGGGGTGCCTGATAGCAGGCAAGGCGATGGGCGCCCAGGCCGCCTATATCTACATTAGAGGAGAGTTTTACAATGAGGCCAGCAATCTTCAGGTTGCTATTGCTGAGGTAAGCAATTCGATTTTGTTTTAGTATATTTGAAGTAGCAAGCTTGTACTCTACATGATGGTGCCCACAGCTACCCATGGAGATCTACAAAAAATTTCACATAGCACAGGGATATAACCTGATGTCAATCAAAGATATGCCACTCTTGCTACCTTCTTGGTAGAACGTTTTTAGCAAGTATGCCTACCATTTAGTTACTTACTTAGATCACTTTATAGTATGGCAAGGAACTCCATTATTAAAATATCACATACCAAAAACCTTTATAAACTTCAGACTTCATATTGAAATTGGAATTTTTCAATGAAAATCTGTATATCAATGTAACTATAAATATCATTTACTATTGCTTTCATTTACTTCTGTCATATCATTCGATCAAGTGGGATTCCCTAAATTTTTAAAGAAAACCCTAACAGGTTTTCTTTAAAAATTTAGGGAATTTAAAACTGCTTAAAGACTAGAAGATATGTAGTCATTAGCATGATCTGTCATTTTAGAGTTCCATGCCCAAAGGGTAAAAACATACCCCCATTACTAAGACTCTGCAGACAGTTGAAATTTTCACAGATAAAATGTTTTTCTTTAGCTGTTATGAAAAGTAATACAAAAAAGTATAAAATAAATATTTTAGGGGGGGCAAATTTTTTCCATACAACAAACATAAGTCTAGATTGAAGTGATTTTTTGACTGTTTTTTAAGGATAATGCTATTCGACCCTTCGGCATGAGTCCGATTCACACTCGGTCAGTGTTGTTTGATTCTATGACAGAAGGCTTTGTTTACCAAGTCCATTTAGCGATAATTTTAAATCATTTTAGTATTTAGTGTAGTTGTAGTTGACACCCAAAGGATTTGAAGTTTTATCAATGGTCAAAATGTCCTCCACATTTAAAGAAATTTTTCTTCTTCACTTATGCAAACTAGAGGGTCCGAACTCCCAAATCCGTCTCCGCAATATACACCGAATGTTCTACCTAAATTTCACTCCAATCAAACCATTACAGGCATACCAAGCGGGTCTGATCGGCAAGAACGCGTGCGGTTCCGGCTATGACTTCGACGTGTTCGTTCACCGCGGCGCCGGCGCTTACATCTGCGGGGAGGAGACCGCTCTCATCGAGTCCATCGAGGGCAAGCAGGGCAAGCCGCGTCTGAAGCCCCCCTTCCCGGCTGACGTCGGCCTCTTCGGTTGCCCAACCACTGTGAACAATGTTGAGACTATCGCTGTTGCGCCGGTAAGATTTTAAATAAATCTATACTAGGATATAAAAATGATATATAAATATAAAAATGTATATTTCTTACTCAATTTTGCAAGAACCACGGGCCTGATGTATATGAAATTTTGCATTACTGTAGCTTGTTTACCAGGTCTACTTATAGGCTGCTTTTGATTTCAATATTTTGCACTATTTAAAGTTGGCTACTATTTTACTGGCGTCACTAAACCTTTTGGTTCCATGGGTACTTCTACTATTAAAACCAGAATTGTACGCTGTAAAATGATAAAAGAACCGCATGTCATGAGTACCCATATCATATTAAAATAAATCATTAATTGTTATTTTGCGTAATTGTTCCATTCACATTGATTGCAGACGATCTGCCGTCGTGGCGGAGCGTGGTTCGCGTCGTTCGGCCGCCCCCGTAACTCTGGCACAAAGCTGTTCAACATCTCTGGCCACGTGAACACTCCGTGTACCGTGGAGGAGGAGATGAGCATCCCGCTCAAGGAGCTGATTGAGAGGCACGCTGGTGGTGTGACCGGTGGGTGGGACAACCTGCTCGCTATCATCCCCGGCGGGTCCTCCACACCGCTTATACCTAAAGAGTAAGTATGATTAATGAAAATTATCATAAATTAAAAGTGTCTGTAGTTCAAATATGGAGGCACAATTGCCACACATTCTGTGGATTGTAGTTTAAACGCTGCTTTGTTCCGGTTAGAAAGAAATACATGTTAGAGTAAATGCATGTACAAGTAGCAAAAAAACAGTGATTAGCTCCATGTAAGACTCCTTGTAAGACTCATCTATTAATAAATGTGCATGAACTGCAATAATCACTTAGCGTTGTGGCGATTTCTCGCAACTTATCAAGGGGCGACACTATTTTCTGAATTATGGTATCGATGTTTTGGCAAAATCCTGCACAAATACTAGTTCCGAAAGACTTTCGACGAATGTTCGCTCCCTGGCCATGATCGTCTAGCCTAGTGAAAATAATCGCACCGTTTATCTCAAATTGTTGGTACTATGACCAATGAAAATAAACCATTGAAATTTACAATCACTTCCTACGTTGTGGTTTGACATAGTAAACTATTAATTTTCAAATACGGAAGGTAGCATCTACCCATGATTCTTCGTTCTTCACGATCGAACAAATATCCTCAGAATGTTCTTAACAACAAACATACCACACTTGTTTCATCATCAAAAAAATGTTAAACTCCCCAGCGTCTGCGAGACTGCGGTGATGGATTTCGACGGTCTGGTAGCTGCGCAGACGTCGCTCGGCACCGCCGCCATCATCGTGATGGACCGCTCCACCGACATCGTGAAGGCCATCGCTCGGCTCATCATGTTCTATAAGCACGAGTCGTGTGGCCAGTGTACACCGTGCCGCGAGGGTGTCAGCTGGATGAATAAGATTATTTACAGGTATAGTACCACAAATAGACAAATAGTCCTGATATATCATTCTAGTACAGGAAATAAACGAGTGGACATCTTGTGAGAGTGATATAGTTTATTGTTATTGAAACTAGTGTTTCTCAAAGTGGGTGTAAACGCCTTCTTGTTATTGCTAGAGGCTAAAAGGAATGTAACCTTAATCCTGGTGTGTTTGATTGGATCATCTAAAATAGCCGTATTAAAATTTTGTGCGCACGAAAAATTATTAATATTCCAAAGTGGAGGCTAGACGAAATATATTTGAGAATCGCTGATTAAAACTATTGAATCTAATTATTAACATTATGGAGTGAATCATATTGGAGCTAAATGAACAGTTTCATTAAAAATGACTCATACAGTTAAACATTATTTGTGAAATAAATACATATGTTTTTTTTACAGATTTGTAGATGGCAATGCATCGCCAAAGGAAATAGACATGTTGTGGGAGATTTCAAAACAAATTGAAGGTTATTTTTGTATTTATTTTATTTGCTACATGCTTTAATCACTATATAAGCAATAATTTCCATCAAAAGTTAAAATGAAAACGTTCTGTATTCATCACTCTGCACTATGATTTTTGGTTTTGTTGCCGCATTGAACACAATTATGCAAACACCCGTTTCGTTTTAAAAAGTTGTGTATAAAAATTGAATAATCTACAAATTAACACTGAAAGATACGAGACGATTAATTGAGAATGAGTTAGACTACTTAATACTGTTAATTTTATTTTCTTTATTTATAGATAACATTTGTTATATTTTTCAAAATGTAGTTTTTTTAAGGTATTACATTCACCACATACAACTGGATACTATTATTTTTTTATTGTTAATTATTTTTTAATTACATTCCAATTTTTACCAACTACTGTAAAAATCGTATATTGTCGTCAACTATCGTCGTGTTTTACATGTCAAATGAATTTCCGCAGGTCACACAATCTGTGCGTTAGGCGATGGAGCAGCGTGGCCGGTGCAGGGCCTCATCCGCCACTTCCGGCCGGAGCTGGAGCGCCGCATGGCCGAGTACGCGGCGGCGCACGGGCCCAGCAAGGCCGAGCGGCTGTACTAGTTATTTACAATACAATGCCAAATTTTATGGACGTTCGGGTTTCATTTTGTGTATAACAAATATACTGGTTTTGCAGTTTGCGTTTCGTTGGAAGAGTGTGGTTGCTTACTTATAGACGCGACCATCTTAGTCCTCGGAAGTAGCAACGCATCTGTAATCGACTTCAAATAGAATCCTCGTTCTGTATAATTGCGTACAGATGGGCGACAGTAGTCACTTACCATCAGGTGGTCTGCATACATGTTTGCTATTTGAACTTTTTAAAAACATAACTCGAATTTGAGGTTCATTTATAACGAGCAACAATATTCATGATATTGACCACTTTAGAAGTGGTTATAATGAATATAAAGAGATAGATCCGAATGGTCATAAAGTTTGGCATGAATTATAGCAATATTCCAGCCCACAACCGCTAGGAACGCGTTTGTTTGTGATATGTGCACTATTTAACATTATGCCGTTTTATTAAGATCATGTACTGTTTGTATAAAGTTTAGCTATTCGATATTGACATATTGTTGAAATGTAATAATCGTAACAGAATTAAAGATCAAATGTTTTGTTAAGAGGTTGTTTTTTTTATGAAAATTAGAATATGCGATTGATACATTTTTTTCATATTTTTAATTGAAAGGTTCAAAATAAAAGTAATCTACGGCAATCCATAGTGTACATTATAGCAGTAACATTATTTAATAAAATATGATATGTCAAAACAACTTTAGTTAGTGTTTTCTTTAGCTATGTGTGACCTTATGTTTATGATCCTGACAGAGTTTTATCACTTCTTGCGTCAATTGCAAGTATTTATCGTGTTACTAAATCAATACTAGAAGGTTAGAGGGCAAAAAAGTAAAGAAATTTAATTTATTGTCCTACAATTTTCAACTTTTATATGTTATAATTTTCAATATAAATATGTTATAATTTTCACTCGAAAAAATCAAGGATGAGCAATTTTTTTTAATCAGTTTATAAACAATATAATAGTAATAGTAAGTAGATTGTTAGAAAAATCATGAAATAAATTTTTCATACAGGAAAATTTGTATATTTTAATTTATTATCCCTTAAATGTTTATTACGACACATATCCAATGATTCATTTCCATGTATTTTACTCAACCACAGTATCAGCTTTGTGGAAAAGGCTTTTGCACGTGTTCGCTCTTAGAACAGGAAAAAGCAGACAAGATTTCCTCCCGACCTTTTCCTAAAGCTTTGTCGTTTATTGATAGATTTTATTTATTTTGATATTATGGACAATTGCAATATAAAATTAATTGCCTATTTTATCTAATGCTATCGATTCAACGAACAATGAAATGTGTTTAGTGCTTTGCATTCGAATTCGGGCCTTTGTTTGGATGGCTAGTAATTGCCACCGCTCATATCAAAGCAAAGTAGACCACTGCTACGATACCGGCACCTTACCACACTAATATACAGACAAATTAGTGTGATAAGCTGCCAGTATCGGTGTACATGATAACTAACTGTCAGAAGCATAAACACCTATAAACGTTTACTTTATTAACTCGCATAAAATTATCAATTTATTAGCGAGATCAATCCGTGTCCGGCTTTCCAAATCAATAAATGTGTACTGTCTTTTATTTTCAGAAGTGTAAAAATAAAGGTGTAAGAGTATCCAATAAATTGCTTTTAGTTAAATAAAATCCTTAATGAGTGATAATGGCTCATGTTTCTAATAATCTGATAATGGCATCTGTTTCTAAGAAACTAGTAGAATAAACCTAGATCTCAATATTTTGTAAACAAATATGTTTACATCATAACATTACTTTTTAAGTAATCGGGACTTCATAAAGCGTGCTATGAATGTCTACTAGGTGCAGAAGCAAAGGAACATTCTTAATTAACTTTTACGATAAACAGGCGGATTCAAATATATTTTATTTAGTAGTGCAGTTGCCAAGTTCGCTCATAACTCTTAGATAGTTTCAAAATGTCATAGATAAGCCTAAATAATGTAGTTTATTTTCATATAAATAATTTGAGTATGCTAATGAAATTAGACCCTACGTCTTTCACATACTGGCTATATTCGCTTACAAATCGACTATTGTAACAAATCTCTTTTGTTACAAGTATGTTTTCAAAGTAGGTACCAAACTTGCAATTCATCTTAGCAACTGAGTTTTAGATACTCTTTCCTGCACTGTTTGGGATAAAAACCTCCGTTGGTTTTTGTTATATCTTACACTTATTCATTTTTATTGTTCTGTAGAAAAAGTAATTGTAGCAAAACAGAAAGTATAGTTATGTAGAAAGTTCTGTAAAAAGTATATAAACATTAACGTGAGTAAAATGCATTGAAAATATATTTTCAAAAACTTTTAGTAGATGTGTCTGTATGTGTGGAATATCATAAGTCACTGGACGTATATGTGACCACATGTTTTAAGGGTAAAGTGTAAATAAAATGAAATTACGGTATATTTTTCTAAATTATTTATTCCCTCTATCATTCTTCCTTTTTTGATAAACTTATAATATCTTAGCTCTATTTACAGTTTGTATAAATTAAAGTAGTAATAGTTATATTTTACAGTACGCTACTATTGTACAACACGCTTTCAAAACTGAAAGACTTGACTACTTCAATGCTAACACTTTCAATAAATGAAAGATTTTACAGGAATCCCAAGGCCGAAGGCGTGAATAAATGAAAAAAAAAACAAACAAGTATTGTTACAAAAATAACAACAAAATTTTGAAATGGTAACATTACTGATTTTCTTTTTTGGAACAATTTATTAAAAAACTAAACAAAAGTCGATCTCAAATTTACAATCAATATAGAAACTCAACACCAAGTACCAAACGGGATAATAATTTAGCAATAGGAAGAAGAGTGCCGCCATCACACCACAGATTACAACAACGAATAAATTAGTTTAAATTAAATAAATGGCACAAACCAAATTCTACGATCTTATTCGGTACATGGTGATGCGAATATATTTAACAAATTTCGATTGAAATATATACATTAATAACAAATATAAAAATTTCGCTCGCAGATTTGCCGATTAATCACGATTTTATATAACCAAATACAAATAATATAATCAAAATAACTCTATGATGGAAGCAACTGACCGTTGTGCAACAAAAGTACTTTCGCCTCTGCGTAACAACATAATGGCAATCAAGTAATCGCTAAATAACATCGGTGGAGATCACAATTAAACGATATACTTTAATTTTATATAAATACAAAATATACATACTCGTACCTACGCATACCACCTAACAATACAACAGCAACTTCAATGCAATATACCCATCTATATCGATGTGAAATTGATATGATTACATTAGGCTTAACAGGAATTACGTAATAGTTAACAGAATGCTTCATAAATAACTCGATCCGCGGATCGCACGACGTTCGAAACGGAAATACTGAAAGCCCATAGCTGTCCTTTCACAACAAAGATGGTCTATCGTCCCATGGGTAGATCACAAGAACGCGATATCAGTCTCACTTATTCTGTCATTACGATTTTTATACGACTATACCACAGCTCGTGGGCGCCCGAATACCAATATAGGAGCCGAGTGATACAATAAAATTCCATTATAGTAACGTAACAGTCGCGCTCCTATAGTAGTACGGGACTCCCACTTTATAAATTAGTAGGTCGGTGGGGTGCGGGCCAGCCGCCCCCGCCGCCCTTTTCTATAAACACTAAAATAAAATCTCCACTGAGACTTTTATTTGGCTCCGGACACTACCAGTGCAACAGTTGACGCAGGACACGAGTCCACGGCATAACGGATACTTGACAGGCCTGGGTCATCACATGACAAAACTATGTTTATAGGAGGAATAAACTCCTATCATGAAATAAAATAATTTATTATAACAAAGCGATTTATCTTGTCATGTTACTTGACACGACATTCTTGTAGATTTGCGAGTTTATTATATAAAATGTGACAAGACAAATGCTTATATTCTATTAGAGAAATTATAATAAATTGTTTTATCACGTCATAGTTAAATATAGCTTGTTTGATAGACCTGGATTTAACTCATGACGCCATAATTTACATATTGTACAAGTCAAAAAAAATAGATCAATAATAAATTCATAGATTTTATGACATTTTCATTTTTTAAACAATTTTCAAACATAACTGAGAATTCATTGATTTTTGACCTTAAGTACATGTGACTTAGTCCTGGTCCACACATGAAAACGAAAACGAACTATACCAAGATTAAAACATAATTTGAATTACACTTTTAGCTACAAGGATGTGATTACAATTTTTATTGTGTAATAATCTTTGTTTGATGACATTAACGTGACCGTTGCCAGAACGGTCTTACGTTGGTAAACAGTTGCTATATCACATGTGTACCAGGCGATCATAGAAGTCAACGGGTAAATAAGTCTAGTTTCATATTGGCGTTTAGTACCAGGCTCGGAGATGCCAACTGAGTAATTGCTATTGAGGTATCTACATACTAATCGGCCATAATCCGTGTCACGCGTCAACCAAATACAAGCGAGGTCCATACCGCATGGGTAGGCAGTTAAGTGCGAACTAGACTCAGGCGAGGTCCATACCACGTAGGTACCAGGCAGCGGACGACTGCTAGACACAAGCGAGGTCCGTACCAGGTAGGGTTGCCAACCGTAGAACATATAGTACTGTACTATGTTGCAGATTTACGTTTTATATTTTATAATATTTTTTTTAGCACAGACGTAACGTGCCTGTTTCAGCAAAGTGCAGTTCAATATTATTTGCTGAAAGAATAAGGTCTGTTATTGATTTTTGGAAAAAACAAAAATATTCTTTCATAAAACTGACCAAGACTTTTTTTCCAAAATTTGTCAAAAATACTATATTTTTGGAGTGTATCATATTTTTCCTGTAGCTTATTCTTAAGACGTTGGCAACCCGAGTACCAGGCGTTCATAGGCGGGAGGAGGTTAGACGCAATCGAGCTCCATGTCCGCGTCGGGTACCAGGCGGTCATGAGCCGCAGCAGCGCGAGGCGGCAGCTCGTTCCGCGGGTCGCGCGCCAGCCACGGGTGCCGGGGCACGTCCCGCGCGGGCAGCCGCTCGCTCGCCTCCCGTCGCAGCAGCGAACGGATTAGGCACTTGCCACGCGATGACAAACACTCCGGCACTACGAAGTAGCCGCGAGATATCTTCGCGAACAGCGACGCGTGCTCTGAGTCGTTGAATGGATACCTGTAACAATGTAAAATAGCGTTTAGTTTCTAGAAAGTAATGGAATAGCGCGAAAGGTATTTAATGTTCAGTGGTCACCTTCTGAACACCTATAAGTCAGCTCTAGAAACCTCCCTTCTTTCTTTCGACTGGGCCACTAAATGGTTAATGGTCATCCAGTTATCGAAACTTTTAAATCGTTCTAAAAGTTTCCGACGAGTATTAATGATAATTAGTGAATAATAAAAAAAAGAACTGGGACCGAGGAACAAAGATGTGTCCGAAATATAGATAAAATATAATTAAGTACCTACTGAAGATACAAGAGTGTCGTATTAATTTTGTATCCAAAAACGAGATATCCACAAAAATTTTAGAGAAAAAAGCACCCCTATAGACTTTTAAGAGATAAGTAGGCTCGTTAAAATCAACGTTAGGTCGATCCTGCGGAGATTGGCCAGTTTTTTCGAGCTCGGCCCGCACTAATGATCGGCGATCCGATTGTCATTCGAGGGCAGATGCGCCGAAACAAAAAGCCAGGTAAATACGGCGGAACCCTTCCGGCGACAGGTGAAGGCGGCGATTGCGGCGAAATCCCGAGTTTTGAATTTAAATTACGGGTGCAGGGGCCGAAAAAAGAAAACAAAGGATCGCGAACGGCAGGTGCGGGCGCGGGCGTTTCGGGCAACGTCTTCGCCGCATGACTGTGGCAGGTGCGCGAAGATTTCATTCGACGTATATATGTGGGTGATATAATTGTTAGCCGTTGGCGCGTAACGGCCGACAGGTGATCATCCCCGTCGCCAACGGTCGCCGCGACCCCTGCGATCTCTAAAAACGGTAAGTCCCACGCTAGCAGGTGAAGACGCCCACTCAACCCACTGACTTCCATAAAATTTATGCACATTTAATTGCGCTTAACCTAATTTTCATTACAAGTTGCGTAGGGTAGATAAACTATGCGACCGTCAAGTTTAACGGAATTTAACCTATTACGATCAACATTACATATTTCAATATAATAATACAGCTACTTTTAGGTGGAGGTGCTTTTTCAACGAATTATTATATTTTCAAATAATCACTTATTGTTTATGTAAAAGGGGAATATATTGAAACGCACCTTCCAACGAGCATGGTGTATAGGATGACGCCGAGCGACCACATGTCCGCTGCCCTGCCGGAGTACGTCCGATGGGCCCTGAGGATCTCAGGTGACACGTACGCAGGGCACCCCCGCTTGTCTTGGAGCAAATCCTCTTCAGGGTCGTCGAGAACGACCGCGTCTTCTAGTGACTCAAGTTTTAACGTCGTTCTGTAACAAGGAAAATTAGGATTAAGTTTGTGGCAATAGATAATAAATATTTGTATTTATGTGTAAAATTCTATGAATTTGAAGATACAACTTATGTAATGCAATAGATTTCTTAGTAGGCAACTGTATTGTTAAACCTCTTGGATTCCAGCATGCGTTCTTGGATAACCGGACTAGTTATCGCGTATTAGCTTTAACCGGCTTTAAGCAACTGAGACAACAAATAAGTTTACATCAGATTCGATAAAAGCAATTTATCAGATAATCGATTTCCTGGACACATTGTCGAGTCAGATGTATTTGACGCTATGGCAGGCGACCCGTATGAATCGAGTGTCGTGTTCATATTAAAATATGGGCGCATCGCGATCGCCGGTCGAGCGTGATAGATCCCTTTGTGCACAAAGCTTTGTCGGGCGCCATTAACGATTCGCGCACTGCTAATTAGTAAAGCATCACACATTAAAGGGAGCTAGTTACAAAACGATATTCGGTCCGGCTCGTGTTTCGCCGCATGTGCAACAATAATGTCATGTAAATAATTACACAGCGAACCATAAAGCTGTTCGATGACGCAATGGGTTTTGTTTCATCACATCACGGGCTTTGGGCGCACCGCGACCTCGTATTTCACAGCCGCCGCATCGTTTCGAAATGCATTAAATGCACACTTCGAAACGGTACGGCGATATGTGATTCAACGCGATCGGATGGGGGGCGATCGAATCAAGAAAACTCTGATCCGAGGGAATGGTTGTTGAACCTTCGCCGTATTTATCCAGTTGAACCGACGCACCATAGTGTTTGCTTTCGACATGTGTGGCTGACTGCTTCGTGCCGAGTCGCCTGCACGTACAGTATTCAATGTAGTCGCCGCAGTGCACTTTTAATTAAAGTTATAAAAGGCGCTGAGCAAAATAGAGGTTAAGGCGAGGCAGGTGTGTGGTAGGCGGTTCGACTTAGTAAAATCGACATGCACTAATGTATAGGATATTTTAAGCCCGTTTAATAATACTACCTAGGGGGAACGCCGACTTAAATGAATTCAAAAGGAGGGCTGGGTTCTATTCTTGCGTTTTATTTTAAAATCCATTAAGTCTATATTTGTCGGCGAACATCGATTGCTGTAGCGCAAGATACGATTACGCGTTCGTAAGCTAAAAGCTGGGAGTAATAAATATCTGGTTTGTTCAAAGCGCAGTTACAAAACCCGCAAGTTGCGGTCTCAGCCATTTGACAAATAGTGTGCGCCGGGGCTGACGTGGCTCCTCATACCGTAACGCAACATCAACGCAACGCTGACGCACAGATAATTTGAGACTCAAGATAAGGAGATAGTGATTTATTATTATTAACACATTTACGAGCCGATCGTGACAATATGGAACGGCTGGCTCCCGTTAAAGGTTACTCTCGTTACCGATGTCGCAACCCTCGCTTATCACGCGAACCGCTACGCATGATCGTTGTCATTATCAAAGTTTCAAATCGTATCATGTTGCTTAGTAAGCTCGTATTAAAGTCCTTGTGCAGCATTACAATACGGGTAACATTTGCAACATGTTTAGGTGGTGTGTTGTGATCACACTTATTGTTGGTAAGCTCTTGCGCCAATGAGATGTGGGCTGAGCGTGGCGCAGCACGTGCGGGGTACTACGCTGGCGTATAGAATGAGAGATGCACTGTGGGAACCGTTCGTCAAAACGCGCAATGACGTCACGAGCGCCCGCACTCCGGACCTTTTTTGTAATCCATCAGTGAGCGGAGCGGGAGTCCTCGTATCCGTTTTAGGTCTCGACTGCGCAACTGATCCTAATTAAATCCCTTACGCCGGCAAGGCTACAGTGCGATGTCTGCAGTTGCAATCGATTCGTATTTCGCAACGCGTAAATAAGTTATACGGTGTTGTAACGCGGTCGGAAGGTTGGCCGGATTTCCGAGCGTGTTCCGAGCGGTGGCCTCGAAGGATTCTCGGTCTCTCGGACGCGGGACCGCGAAAGGACGGCGGCAGCGGCCCGCTCCGCCGATCCGTTACCGCCTCGATGACAAATCATCAAAGCGAATTTGTTAACAATCTCGTTCCATTCTTATTACGGTCGTGACGTACTGCAATTTAACATTTGCGTTACCAAACTGACTCACGTCTACTTCGCAACGACGTTAACTAACAAATTTTCGATAGTTACACCTCTCCTCTCGGATTGGTCGGCGCACGAGTAAGTTTCTTGGTCAAGTTGAGTATTATGACTATCGTGCAATAAATCTCGGCCTAATGCCGTCGTGAGGTCGTTAATACGTCGTATACGGCGTTCACGTGGACGTGAGACGGATCGGTGCATCGATGTAGTTTTATTGATATGTTAATATTCGAAGCGTAGATCGTGTGCGGCGTGTGGGAGATCGCCCACAATTAGCGGGATGCGCCGGCGCGTTTCGCAACTGCCGCCATTGCTCAACTCAACCCTGACAGTTTCGTAACAAACAATGGCAGTCGCGGCACAGATGCAGCACACATGCATGCACTTCCTGCTCGACTTTATATCGCTATGACGAATGCTTGCGCAAGAGGCGGCCGACGCTTTGTGCGCGACGAAACACAAAACCGTCTCGATGTGTCGTGTCCGGCGATGTTGCGAAATGTCGGATCTAATAGCTGTCACCGATGCATTCGTTGTGTACACTCGTCCCGACTCCAGACCGCGGCGTCACGGCCACCGCTCGTAGGTTTTCGTAACCCGTATTGTAGGGATATGTGTGTCGCAAGCGAGTTGCCACACCGCAGCGGAGATGCCGGGATTCGTTGGGAAACCATCCCGACTACACCCAATTATACGGCCGCTCACATTGCTCAATAATGACCTGGTCGCTCTATGAAATTTGATCGATAAAAGAGCCGTCGCTCGAATTTATCCAAACTACTAAGTTACGGTCCGCCCGATTCTCTCGAATGTCAAGCGGTGTCAGCCTTGTGAAATTTCCGGTCGGTCACAATCTACCGTTCGCGCCCAGTACTTTGTATCAAAATCGTTCAATGTTTTCCGTCGACTTCGTATATTTACTAAATACATATCAGCTCCAGAATTTAGGTCTCAAAACCGCACCAGCGCGCGGTTCGCTTTATCGGAGCCGCGATAACGCAAGGCGTACGTTTTGAAATCGGGCGCTGGGCCGCTTGCGAAAACGCTAATGTGAGCATCGGTTGCAAAATTGTTTTAGTTTTAAAATCGAATGCATCGATAGGCCGACGCAGCGTCGCGGCGGATGACATTTGCCGCGAGCGGTAAGGAGATCGAGTAGCGCAACGACACCGCACGCCGTATTTGGCAGCCGCCGCCCGCGTGTCACAATGGATTATGAGTCGTTGCGATATGGCGTGATGCAAGTTCGGGCGGCGGTCCAAGGCGCCGCCGAAATAATCCCGTGTTGCAACTCGTGGACTGCGGAACGGGCGCCACTCCAGGGCCCGTTGCGCAAACGCACCGACCGCTGCAATCGGCCGAATGCGCACCCGACATCTCTCTATGCACCCGATCGTGTTTACGAAATAACCGTTCGATGACCTCTCTATTACGCGAATATTGCGCAAGCGAAGAAAGCGACCAAAAACGCGTCGTCCGCAAAAAGTATCCGAATTCACATCGATCTCCGTCTCGAATCGCTGCAATTACACCGTTACGTGGCAACGAGTGTTAAATCCGGTGAGCGGTCGACTTTCTAACGCGGGGTCGGTGTACGCGGCGGCGTGTCGCAACAATTTCTCCGCGTCGCGAACGAAGAAAGCGCGACCTCAACGTTTTGCAATCGAGCGCCAGCACGCCGGAGGAAAGGCAGCGGTAGAAAGCGTACATAGGCCTAGTGTAGGGAGCGGGCGATGCAAAACCGCGGGGTGACGCTTGCATCAGATCCGTTAATGAGATCCCTCTAGGCTCCTTCGAGCGCGACCGCAACACGGGACGTTTAGCATAACAGTGCTCGTCGGGATTGGGAGAGTGACGCTTACGCAAGGCGATAAACGCGCGGGCGCATGTCACCGCCGCGCGTGAAACACTTCCGTTCATTGACTCCTTCCCGATATAACCGTGCTTCGCTGTTGTCTCTTTCGACATACATACTTTCGCGGACGCACATGCGTGCCCGTCGAGTGGGGTCGCCGAATCGAGTAAAAACTGTCAGCTCGCCATCTTCACCCTTGATCTTTCAGGTCAATTAACTCGACACGCATGCGAGCGAAGGAGACACACCGTTACAGATCCTATCACAAAAGGAGCCTGATGCAATTGTTCACGTAACTCAAACTAGGAATTCTTTCGTGTGGGATGTTACAACGAAGAAACTCAATGTAACCGGCTCACCTGCCATCACGTATAGACTTTCATAACGCTGTTACGTTTTAAACCGACTTTTCCAAGTGTTGGGAAACGCACCGGTAAAAAGCTGGAGCTCCCACATCGCGGACGAGTAATCATCATCATTACGGCAGTCTGTAAGACTGTTATCTGTAGAAAAAACGCGATACTCGTGTGACAGTCCGTGATTAGCTGCGACGATAACTTTCACGCTAACGATGCCACGCAACTGCATAATAATTATTCGTACTTCATAACTGCAAGTACACCTTCGGAACGATCATAAAGAGTTGTCGGCACCTGTCGCCAGGTGCGCGGGCGCCGCGGTCCTCGCTCGCGGAGGCTGGCTCAGCATAAAGGGCAGCTGTGCGTATTTGTCGTCGGACAGATGCGGTCCAGATCGACCGATAAATAAAAGAGTAAATCCACATCCGTAAGCTGCCACGGTTTCCGTCGCCGCACATACGCGGCCGGAATCGGTGATTGTTTCGCCGTGCAATCGCTTCCTCTTCATTATTGGGGATCGGAAACGCGAAACGTTCGAGATGAATGCTCCTTCCTCGTTCACATGAGGCACGCAACGCGAGAGCTCCACGGAGCTGAAATGAGCGTCGGAATTAGAACGATAATTAATCATTAGAGCTGGTCCGGTTGCAGCGTGCGACGCAAGAGCTTGCGATATGTAACGAGCGGTGTAGCAGTTGCGAACTGCGGAGCAATAGGCCGGATTACAGGCGGTTTGTTAACCGTATTGACGTCTTGCGTTGCGATGTAAATTTATGGTAAAATAAAATATAAGACAATGGATGTTTGCGTTACGGTTGATTTATATGCGTGCACGGCGGACGGGCCAAGGTGTCCGCGGGGCACGGAGACATTTTGAGTAATCCGCATCAGTTTTGTAACAGTTCGGCTTTGCAAAACGGCCCGCGTGTGCCCGGTGTCGTATTAAACGGTTGCTCCTTGCGCTCTATTTCATAACTATGTTTGCACAAGATACTAAACAATTGCGCGTTGTCTCTTGCGTGTAGGTGCGCTGGCGCTGACTCAAACAGATAGCGTGTCTATATTATAACGGAATCTAATTTATTTAGAGAGGTTTGCGAAATTCATTTTCGATATCCTAGTGTGCCTATCGGTTTTCCTTAAGATCAAGTCGGATTACTTTTGATCTGTACGCGTGTATCTTCCGTATCTAGACGTGGAGGTCGGCTTATGCACTGACGTACTCTTATCTCTATCTAAGGTTTCCATTAGCCCTATTAGTATATCAACCATAATAATATAAGTGCTGTAGAAACAGAACTGTTTATCTTCGAGGCAAAACAAAATTAAATCATCATTGGGCGCTTCGTGAAAACTTATTATGTTACTGTAATTTTTAACTAAAACTTAACTATTTAGGGTTGTCTTAATAATATTGAAGTTTATATGTAGGTATACTTTCTTATCTATTTAAATAAGTTTTTATATTTATCCACGTTCTCTAAATTTATTGTTGTGCATATAACCGCTGCATACATTTATTTCTGTGTCAAAATTTAACAAAGTTTTACGAAAATGAAGAGAAATAAGGATGAAATAAGCAATAGGAAATATTTCTGGATAAAAATCAATAAGCGGCAAACGCGAGCGGTGACGCGCGCGTGCTTATAATAAACATGAAACCCACTTATCGAGCGAGCTGAGCGAGGGAGCGATGACGCAGATCGTTTCGAAAACGCGAAATAAGCGATGTTGCGATTCGCCTTGCGAAATACGCTCGCAACGTGGGACGACAAATAGGCCCGATCTGTTTGTAACTTACGTTAATTACGACATGTATGTTGTATGTATGTGTAATATGATACACTTTTGTAAACGTCCATTAGTAAACAACATAGTTTAGATTGGATTGCGTCAAATGATTGTTGGTAGCTGCGAAAGACAAGTACAATAAATTTGGATTGCTAAAAGAAGTCTGAACAATTTTAAAACACTACTATCAAATAATTTGATACAATTAATAATAAAATATATAAATACTAATGAATGCTAAAATATATAAACAACAAAACTACAAGATTTTACATGTAGTTTATACCTAGCATAGTTTAATTAGGTAGTCTTCACATTATATTAATATCATAACAAAACATAAAGTTTATTTTAATATAATTTTCCTTGTCTTTTGTATTCTCTATACACAATTATGTATTAAAAAGAAATGAAATAAATCAGTAAAGTTTTAAAAAGTCTATTATGTATTTTCAAATGCTTCAAACATCGTAACATCACAACACCTACCTGTTACGTTGGAGCGATCGCGATTAATAAAAAAAAAACTTATCGCGATTTTTATCACCATTTCACTTTTATCTAATCGACCGACTGAACCTCTGAAAAATTTCACTGCGTGTTTATTTGCTTAGGGACAACTTGATACCGTGTACAAACATTAGTGATAGGCTACGCCCCGCGTCTTTGCTCGCGTGTTTTTATTCTATGGCAGCGTTTTGCTATCAGTTTGAAAAGTGTACTTCTTGTACTACTCTTTAGAGTATATGAAGCGTTCTAACTTAGATCTAGCAATCAGCAATGCAATGATAAACATGGGACGAATGTCTGTTTGGTGCCGGTAATAGATCACTATTGACTACAGTGACCTACAAATATAAAATTATAACATTAAATAAAGATATTTTTTATATTAATCAGTTGAATTGTTTCGAAAATTTTTAGAGACAGACTAATAATATTTTAACACTACAGATAATTAAAAATACAAACAGACTACAATTTTATTTGCTTTATATGTATGTACGCAACCGGGGCTACTTATCAGTGTTGCGAAATTCTACATACATATCATAACTATATATATCTGTTACATATTACGTATGTCCATTGTGGCTCTTGACATGGTAATATATCGGACCGCACTCCATTAGACTCCTGTCAACGTGGGTATTAATGGTACACATTCATAATGGACGACTACGAGATTAGCTTTCCATTTTTCTAAGAACAATAATAAACTAATAACTTTTACAAATAATAAAACTAATATTAACATTAGTTTTTTAATAATAATATTAAAATATTTAAAATTCATATTATGTTATGTTAAAAATCATTAAATAATTAAAATAAAATAAGTTAAATAAATAAGTTAAAATTCATATTATATTATTTAAAATTCATGTTAGGTTTTATTAGGCCGACAAAAGAGCATAAAAGCTGTTTATTGAAATTAAAAACAGGTATTAAAATTACAAAATATAGCATTATGTAAGTATGTTACGCTTAAAGTAATATATTTTTTTTCATATTTATTAAAAGATAATAGATAATGTTGTCACTGTAAGTCGTTAGCTTGGTATAATCGTGTCGTTGTCGTGAATATAAAAAGTGCATCTGGTGTATTTTTAGCTAGGACTGGTAACTACATAAGGCGAGTTGATTTAACTGATAATGTTGCATCCATTTTTTAAATATGTTTTTAGCTCGAGTATAGCACCTGCTGTAAACCAGTTTTAAAGAATCTAGCCGCAACCTTTATGTCTTGTTGAATATAAAATGCATAATAGTTTCAGTAAATTTTATTTTTGTGCTCACGTTGACTTTTAAATAATTCACTATCAGATAATTAATTTGTTTACGCAAGCTTTGACGCTATTCATCAATTCCGCGAGTGGTACGATTATTTTATCTTGAGTTTCATCAAATAGGGACAATTTAAAATAATGCAAGGAGTACTGATTGACCGAAATTGATTGAGCGAAATAACTTAATCACTATCGCTTTGTTTAAAATTCATTTACTTCTGCCTTGTACATCCAACTCAGTCGGGTTGAGTTAAAACAGTAATGTAAGACGTACATTTTACAAATAGAAGTACAAGGCATTATTTCCGCAGCCCCTCATTACAACGACTGTACTTGAATCAAACAATAGGAACAAATTTTACAACCCCACCGCTAATAACGCTTGTGTCAACAAAACAAACTCAGTTTGTAAATAATGCCTTATCGTCCTTAATAAAATACGAGAAACCGCGAGTATAGAACGAGTTTGTACCGTTATCTCGCTGAAAATGCGTAAACAAAAATACCGTCGTGGCCAGTTAAAAACGAGTTTCCGCATTATTGATTTCACGAAAAAAATCAATTTTACATACCGCGCATTTATCGGCGAAATTTATTACCGTCAACGATGTGGTTTGAACGCGTATCATTTTTTACGCGATTAATAGGCACACGGATTAACCAAATCCAAAGCTCAAGTTCATAGGCCTACGAAGAATTTTAAACACCGTACGGTTGTGTGAATCGCGAACGTGAATCGAATATGATTCGATCGCGGCTGATAAATAAACAGTGGTCAGCCACGGACAATGCCCTTTGCGATTCTCAGCTTAACAGCGACGTCGCTGGGATCATGTCGCAAGTCGAGGAATATTGTAAGAATGTGGCACGCGAAACAGCGGTACTTTCCCAACCGCCTCGAGTACCGTTCGCTCGGCGAAATGATACTAGGCCGACGAAAGTTTTATTGAATAACGACATCTCTGTACGCGATAGTACTCACAGAGCTTAACAGGGCACTCACATTTTTGACAATCAAGTTTCGTACGGTCAAGATGAGATCACGAAGGATCAACGCTCTCCTCGAGCGTCGAATCATCGACTAGATTAGAGACAGCCGGACTCCGGAACCGGTCGTTCACCTCGCAATTATTTTCCTCTAAATGTAATGTCGTAACTTGGAAAGTGCGGAAATGGTGATTTCTAAGGCAACAAGCCGCCACTCCACTCATTATATCACAATCCCGGGCATCTCGCTTACGGATGCACGGCGGGGAAAGGTCAGTGAACTTGCGAAACTTCACCTGTCACAGCCGAGGGGGACGAGACAAAGGCCGTGATGCAACGAAGAAAGTGCGGAAATACTAGAACGCAGGTTACGTCGGCGTGCGGTCCCAGATGAGACGGAGCGTCAGATTTGGAAATTGGAATTAGCGACGCATTCTGAATCGGAACCGACGCGAGCCTCGATAGCTTGCACAACCGATGGCCGCTCGCAGCGGAAGAGAGTGCGGGCGAAACGGCACATTTCGGTGATGCAATAAAGAAAGTGCGGAACTGAAGTAGGTTTTCTAACGCGGTGAATGTACTCGACCATTAACCGTGTATCATTTGGGTCGGCAAAGGCTCTAGTGGCGCGGCGGGCGACGACCTCGCTCGCCGGAGGGAGCCAATGTGTATTTCGCACTCTGCCGCATGATATGATATAATATGGTCCGCGAGGAAAATTACGATGCGGAATCGCGGCATTGTCTGAACGAAGGAGATAGGTAGGACGCTAACTTACATGGTGCTTTTGTCAGAGACTGTGTTAGGTAACCAGTGTTGTCACACCCGGTCGTTGCGACCACCATTGTCGATGTAACGCGTGCACGACGAGGAAAAGAAGCGGCGAGTTGGAAGAGTTAAAAGTAGCCCGATCGATGCTAGCGCGACCTTAGGACTAAGCGAAAAACGTGTTTAAAAGTGGATATGTCAAGTTCAGCGTGTGCGAGGCCGATGCGCGGGCGCAGTTTGCAGGGTGGGGCGCGCGGGCGCGGGGAGCGTTGACAATGAATGGCAAAGCACCGTTGTACTTGACCCAGTATTCGGGCCGTCACGCCCGCCCGCTGCAACGCCGAGCGTACGCCGGATGATACACGTGACAGCCGCCGCTTCAAATACTAAGTTTCTATGGAACGCGTTCCTAGTGAGACACAATAAAAATGTTATCGTAGTTAACAATGCTGCATGTGCATAGATAAGCGTGTGATATTTTTCACGGCTTGTCTCATTATAGCGACCCGCAACAATAACGGCTTATGACAGCTTTGGCATTGGCATATTGGATCAGTAGGCCACGGTAAAAAAAACATCGTTGGCACGAGCGCAGTTTTACGTCAATCAAGAAATTGTTCGATAAATCGAGACTCGCGTCAGCGCTATCTTTCATAGCCCGGTGACACATCCAAACGAGCGGCGGAGCCGCCATCTGTGAGCGCAGTCGAGATTCAGTTAACAAATCTGTTGCGTTATCCGAGTTGGGGCCTAAATTTTTGGGATGAATGTCGAAACGTTATAAGGTATCTTGCAAGCGGTTAACGATATTGAGCGCACATATCGGGTGTAGTACGTGTGCCATTACGCAAGGTCGCGGGCGCACCTGCGCCTTCGCTCTGCAGCGGCCGTTGCAGCGCCCGCACTACTACCGCCCGACTACCATTTTATGCATTATTCATGTCTCCCGTAGACTTAGGGCTCAGGAATTCGGTCCTTCCACCTGCCGTAACCTTTAAATGACGCTTGCATAGAATGTTTCTGACGAGACATAATTGTATATCGTCTAATGTGTGTTACTAGGGGTAAATGTAATACAGGTCATTACAAAATTGATGGTCAAATTTGCTGATGCAAATTTATTTGATAATGATTAATTACTCAATTGACTTACATATATACATGGCTGATATATGACCCTAGTTAGCTCCCTATTAGTGATTGCTAAGTATCCTTATAGCGTATGAACGTCAAAGTGTAAAAGAAGCGGTTGCAGCGCTCGCGGCGTCCGGTGTCGGCGAGTAATAATCCAAGTGGGTTAAGGTTCCATCAAGGATTTGTTGCGGCAAAACACCGCTCCAAAACCGAGCGTTCGTTACTATGAGCTAACTGCAGGCACCGTCGGTCGGTTCCGCTGCATTTGTTCATTACCTTTTGTAATATGAACGTTTTTCCAATGCGCCCCCAATAAATGGCGACGAGCTGTCTGCAAGCGGATGAATGGACCCTACTTTGCTTAACTGCCTATCTTGTAAAAGGTAATAAATAATGGTAATTTAATAAAAATTAGTGTCGTATATTCATTCACCGATCACCTGCCATCGACAGTTACTGGAAGATAAAAGGATCTGAGCATCTTTTGTTTAATTAGTGTCCGGCAAACAAAAGTAACTCAATCGTTAGACGTCCCTTTGTCCCCGACTCGTAGCCGGGAACAATGAGGGAGTCCTTTGTGACTGGAGACTTACGAGTACTCAAAATTGAGCGTAAAACAAACAGGTTAATAAGTTTCAAAACGATCCAGATGTATTACAAAAGCGGCAGCACACAACTGTTTGGTAACGCGGCCGATTGTTTCACAACTCGCATCGCAGCGTCCGGACCACTCGATTAATTGTTCCTATCGCACAGAATCGACTGTTCGATTCTTTTGTTTTACCAACCCACCCATTGTCACCGGCTCGAGAGTACTCGGCAAATATGAAGCTATTATAAATAGAATCGCTTTGTTGGCCAAGATTTGCGGTAGTTAGTAATGGCTCATTTGAGAGCGCTTTAAAAGCATATGTAATGACTGAACAAGTTTGTTTTGGTAATGCAATCTTTGACCTCGGACTTATTATGTAATGAATAGAATTTTAATATTCTAGTATGTGTTACTTCATTTAGGTTTTGGGTATCATTTGACACATAAGGCACGTCGAAATGCACGTGGAAGGCATGTTTTGTCTATCTTCACTCCAACTGTGACAACTTCTGTGATGACAATGAGTCACAGAATTACTTTGTGAATAAAAATACAAAATCCTTTATGAAGGGTATGTCAAGTTAATTCGTGTCTGTTACGATGTTGAGGTTCTAAATATTAGCACACAGTTGATGCAATTGACATGTTGTGCAACGAAGTTTAAATAAATAAACGTAGGGACCTTCAATCGAGCGACCTCTGATTGGCTAAATTGAATTATGTTAGGTTAGGCGTGAGTCGGTGTAGGTATGTGAATGAAAACCACATGATGACTCGTTTTTGTTCTGTCGCACGCTAATGTTAATTGTCCTTTGCAAATTAGGACGTAACTAAGGACAAGAATCCTACGAATGAATTTATTATAAATAAAGCATAGCAAGGAAGATAAGTATATAAAGTTTATAAGAAAGTAGCAAGCCACATGTATTTCACGTTGTGATGGTAAATAGCAATTCGTACATCCGTTATCAATTCACAGATTTGTTGCTTAAATAAATATGTATCTAAATCCATACTGTACTGTACTTCAGATGTTTAAGCCGTACTACTGTTACTGTACTGTACTTGAGATGTTTAAGCCGCATAAGATAGAAATAGTCACGATGATGGCAGTGGTTGAACCATCAAGAGTTTTACCACCCTTAATTATGCGTTGGCGGGTAGTATTGAGGTGCGCAGGCGGCGCGCCGGCAGATGTTTGCGAAGCATTGTGATCCGAACAAAGGCAGGTAGACCCGGAGGACGCACCGCGCCATGTGCTACGTGTCATTTTTTCACATGATAACATGTTTTAGGTAAAAATCCAAAAAACTCCTAATCTGACCCGACAGATGGCCGCGCACATGTCCATACAAAAAATATCATCGAGAGATTAATACAAACTCATAGCGTTTCTACGGTTGTCGAAAATCCAATTTCACCGGCACCGAAAACGCTTTGTTTTCGCGCAGAACTACAGTAAATTAATTACGATGGTTTCCCTTTGTTACAAAAGAGAGAAACGAATCGAATCCCAGTTATCAAAATTAATAACGGCAAAAGCAATTTACTCTGATCGCGTAATATCCTGCCGGCGTATTTATTGAGCTGAGTTTTCGTTTGTTTTCCGTGCGCTGGAAATAATAACTGTCCGGTGCGTTTGTTTGAGCGAGAGCAAAGGGCTCGGGCCTAGCCTTTGCCGTGTACAAAGAGCTAATAGTAAAGAGCAACCGAGGGCCGTACGCTCGAAGAAAGGAGCGATCGAAAAAACGGCAAATATTGACCTCGTAGCATATGTCGAAAGTCAAACTCGAAGCTGGTTATAAAGTGCATTTGAATAAACATTCGCTGCTCGATTGTAACGAAACTTTGTTGACCTTACGTTGTATCGAATGTCGGAATGTATGCACTCGTATAGAGTTGTCATCAGGTGTACAAACAAAAGGACGCTTGCACATCACTCCTTGTCACAGTATCCTTCACAATAAATTATCGAAGACGGCCTTCCGTTCGCCACTTTACTGGGATACACATCCTCCCACTTTGAAAAAAATGTAGTAATGTTGCTTTTTAGCTTTACCTTGCAGGGGAAGATACTATTAAATTGTTTAATCGTTAAAAATACTAGGACCAAGTCTAGGGGCGACCAAAATTTTATCCGAGCGAATAACTTATACGAGAAGCTTTACAAAAAGTAATTATTAAATATTATTATGGATGTACGAGTATGTATAATTTCAGACTGTACGATGAATAATTAGTCTGGAAAATATACAGACGATCTATAAGACTGTATATGGCATAAATAAATTGACGTCGTGGTTGCCGAATGAAAAATGCAAATAACGCAGGCGCCAATGAAACTTGAGTCTTTCGTACTTAAGTAATGAATCTTAAAATAGACTCGACGTTATAAAGTCAAGAAATTGTTCGCCATAAAATGTTATGAGGGGGCTGATTTACAGACTGGACTTGATCGCGGTGAACTATTCGAAAATACGTCTTATGTGGCTCAGTGTGCGGTTTAATTCGTGACGGTGGATCGGCTTAACAATAGTCACTCATTTACTGTCTGCTCGGAATGCGAATGTCGAACACGTGCGTTTTGCAGGTAGAACTTGCATGTGCTTGCATTGTGCTCGAGAAAGGTGTTTGTCTTGGCCATGAATAGGATGCTTGCACAATGGACGCTTTTCAATCGGACCATCATCGATTTGGAGACCGAAGATAAATCATGCGTAGGAGACTCCACAATGGAGCGTTGTTTACTTGCACATCTGTGCGAGGTGAACTTTAGAAATTGGCAAGTTCATAGAAAAAGGTGGCCTTTGTAACCGCTCAGGTAATTGTTAAAAGATTAACCCGATACGGGCCCGATACGGAGATACGGAGATTTTTTCGTGCGAGATGACGAATAACTCAACAATACAATTAGAACCCCTTGACGTTTTTTTGATTATTCCATTCGAATGAATGACAAAGCGTAGATCGTTCGGCGGTCGTTTGTACCCCCGGCACGTCGCGTCGCGTTGCAGCGACCTTAGCAGTTATCTGCCCGCGATAAGGGAGATTGTGCGACCTTAGGTGTTGTATAGGTGTCTTTACAATACAGATAAGAGAAGACCATTGACCGTGTTCAGATAGTACGCAATATGGCTGTTAATTACCTACCTTAATTCCCTAACCATTGAGATTGTCCTTGATTATTTTCTCTTTTTTGATATAGTTCGACATATAATTAAAACTTTTAATCAAATAATTACTGTTTAATTTTAATATTAAACGAAAGTTCCCAGGTTCTCAGATGTATTGTTAAATACTAGGGGAGCATAACGCACTCATATCTTCAAGTGTTCTCGAGTACCGGATGTGACGGAACCGGAAGTGTACTTAAATGGGACTGCATTCATAATTTCATATAGCAGATGGCCGATAGTGTTACGAAAAGGAGAAGAGAGATTTGGAGAAAGGACCTACGTAACACAATTTTTGTTACATTTTTCCTACTTGGTACATAATTGTGCTTATATAAATAACAATACGTTACACTTGTTTGATTAATTTTATTTTAAAAGTATGGAGTTAATGTCGTAAAATAAAATACAACTTCTAGTTTTTTCTTTTAATTTATGAAAACAATTTGTATGGAAATATTCCAGTTTGATAACTACTCACTCATAGAGCACGCGAATCACTATCAGCAATAGTAAAAACAAATTACATAACCTACTTATCTGACGCAACAGAATCGCACGTTTGCTAAACCTTAAAACATATTACACATAAACTTCACATTACATTATACTCCGAAGAAATCTCTAAGAAAAAACTAAACAACGAACTAAGCGACAAAGAACTTTAAGTGTGAGTAATTATCTCCTCGCGTTAAATTAAACGGTGTCTAGTTTAACTTATATAGATGGCCGTTAATTAGTTCGGGGCAATAAGGTAAAAAACATCAAATAAATGGTTCTGTTGGCGCTGATTGAATACAAAAAACAGATTTTAATTTATTCACAGTATTTAAGATGTTCAGTGTATTATATTATGGCTTTATCCTTTATTTTTATTGCTTGTTTTATTTTATTATTTTATTTTATCGTATTTATTATTTTATAACGATATTAAGGCAGCAATCAAATATGTAGTCAATTTAATGGCAAGTCGTCTTTAGGTCATTAATAAACTCCAAATAGGATTCCATGACCTAGCTAAGGTCGGTCACAGATGTTTTTATCCCTGAGGACTGTGTAGGAACGTCATGTCTAAGGGTATAAGGGTGTCCCTTCACCCTTAAAGGACAGAGCAGCACTTAATATAGTTGTTATACAAACAATCATTCTGAAATTTGTATATGCAATATTTTTGAGATCTTCGGACTACGATTTAATATTTAGGACAATATATGTTAATTAATAACATATGTACATATATTAATTATATGTTTTAATAGTACATAATGATACTTAAACATATGTTAATATATCACTATGAATAACAAGACTAAACTAAAAAACGAATATCCTTCTCAAAACCTACTTGCGCTATAACAGACAGTACTTTTTATAGTACCAGGATTTCCTACATTGTTGAATTAAGACGGAACTGGCAACGTTGGCAATCGTCTGTGAATAAGCCAAACGTGATATTTGAATTATAGGCGATAAAGTGTAGCTTTGAATGTAGCACGATGGCACTAAAATATTATAAAGCCTACGCGAGACAGTAACGACTTGTAATTCTATCAATTTGAATATTATTGTATTAGAAACGACACGTCAGTAAAACCTCAATTTGATATTCAAATTGCGAATGGACTTTGGTCGGTTTAGCTTAAAGATTTTTTTCCGTCTATCAATTAGCATTTGGAGTCTATCGCTTGAGATAAAACCTATCGCGTAGACGCCACTGATATAAAACTTTGTCTGTCGTAATGTATTCTTTCTTATAGATCAGTTAACTTTGTCTCAGGAATTCCTTCACAGTTTTTATCTGGGCATAATTTTCAGACCTCAGAATTCAAATTTTAAATAGGATCAGTAAGGTGAGGTCTCAGATAAACACAATTTATACTGTTTCTCTTTAAAACAATAACCTTGTTATAAAGCTTATAATAAGAATAATATTGTCTTAAATTAAATATTTGGATGACATAATGGAATTATTGGAAAATTTGTATTAGTAATTTCACAGTTCGTGCTTTCCACTCATACGAGACGTGCTAAATTTGCGAATTAATCATCGAGAAATCACGTCGTTAATGCGTTAAAATATTGATATACTAAACTAAATATCCAGATCACGAATTTGCACAATTGAGATCACGTATCTGCTAGTGTTTAAAAATCTAAGGTTGATTGTTTTTGTACTAGTACTTTATTATATGTGGAGCAGTTACTATAAATGTATACTCGTAGTGTGATATCATGTCGACTGTGTCTCCGTTTCCTTACAAAGTTACTCATATTTACTCAAGAATGAATAAAGTAAGTTATAGCAATAAAAATTATTTATGAACAATAGTATATTAATACTAGGGCCATTCTGATAATTTGGAGGGCAGAAAAATATGTACGAAAACACAGTTATAACACTATAGCCCTGCGCATACGGCTGACTTCTTAAGTTAATTTGCTCGGTTAATTTTTCAAATATATTTAAGTACACGTACTCATTAACAGATAATTATATATGTATTTGCGTAACAATTTGTTGACGATAAGAGGCGTTAAATTTGAATTGGACCGTCTGGTGTTCCTGGTGGGGGAATCGAAGGCGGAAGAGCGCTTGCGCAACTGACATTGAACTGCACGAGTGGAGGCCGCACGCCGTATTCTTAACTGTATATCGATTACATTTTCATATCGATTTATTTATCGATTTCAATAATCGATATTGTTTAATATAACAGAAGGATGTAGGTGTTAATGAAGTCGTCATCGTAATACCAATTCCTAGACTCTTAATTCCTGACAAGGATAAATCTATATGATGAATCTTAATTTAGTTATTTGTGGATAAGACGATAAGACGCCACCAATTTCTCGGTAACAGGATGCGGAGTGCGCACTGATCGCGGAAGTTTACGGAGTTTATCATTCAGCGAATGAAAACATATGTTGTTTTCCAATCGAAGTTTCCCGAGCGATAATTAGGGTTGTCAACTTTACGGTCGATATATCACTGTATGAAATCCTATCATAACTTTTGTATTTGTATCGCAAATTGAATAGCAACACTTTGATTTGCTCTAATTTGTACCTTAAGATTTACATAATATATATTTAAATAAGAAATTGATCACCAATCCAGATCCAGAGGACTATAACGTTAGTTTTAATTGAGCCAAACAATCTTATTTTTAACCTATGAAACTAAGAATTAAACATTTTCTTGATTATCAAAAAATAAAATAGTCAACCCTATTTATCGACACGTTTCCATCGTTTGATTATAAATCACAATTATTGCATCACATAGTTCATACTGAAACAAACATTCCATGCAAATTATCAATGACGCGACATGTGAATGATGTAAGGCAAAGGTTTATTGCATACTTTGTGGTCGGCATATATTATCATATGAGTGTTATAGGGAAACCTGCGGTCGTTATCAGAACAATGAGGAAAAATGGGTACTTCTTTGAATTTGGTCAATAAATAATAATAATTACATTTTTTTTTTCATACACACACACATACACTTTCTACACTCATAGCCCCGCACTAGGATTTTCTCCTGTGTCGCGGGTACCATGGACACCCAAAGACAAATACACAAACACCCAGACCCAGAACAGAAATCTAAACTCATTCAGATGTCTGCCTGGCCGGGGATTGAACCCGGGACTCAGTAAGACCAGTATGGTGACCGCTCCGCCACGCGGGTCGTCAAATTAATTTAAAAAATAATTTTATAGAAGCAAAAAAAAAAACAAAACAAAAACGACTATATATAGCTCTTTTTTGGCCAATGATTTTAATCTCGTATAATCGAAATTTAAACATTTTAATTTGTAACGGGTACTCACGATACTTGTTTTTAAACTATTTTTTAACGTCAACTATCCAACACAGTAATGGAAGTCACTACTGATTGGAATTACTTTCTGTGTCGTAAAGCAGTGCAAACTACATACTAAAGTACGAGTACATAATACGAATCTTATAAAAGAAAAATGATTGAGGTATTTTTAAATATTGTGAAACAGAAGGTACTTTTCTGGTTTAATTCATGACTCCAATTTCCAAGTCACAGAGCCATGGTGACAAAAGGTTATTTCCTATAGGATGACGTCATTCGTTTTTATCTTTCCATCTAGATATTAGCATCACTAAATCAATTGATACGGGGATTTACGAAGTGGGGAATAACAATTTTGATAAAATTTCAAGCGATTCTAGTTTTTATTTTAGTAGAAATAACGCGTACAATGGTTTGGGGATATCAAATGCGTAGTTTTTCCTGAAACACTGAAAGATGTCAACGTGCTCCTTTTGACGCAGTGATTAACATAATATATGTGAATATATACATAAATCAAAATTGCCTTAAAAACTTCCGTCTATATTGCAGGCCATGTAGAAACGTCCAGTGTCGAAGAGTAGGAAGATAAACGAATCAGAATTTCATACGGTTTTGCTCATTACATAGTTTAATTTTTATATATTAAATATTACCAATATTAAGAAAATTTGCTATTAATTATATTTGGAAATGTATTGTGTCAGCATTAGTATTAGAATTACAACAAGTATTAGTATTACATGTAGTATTTAATTTATTATTGCGTACAGTCGAATCCGAAATACATGGACTATTTCAAATACCAGTAACTGTCACGAAATGTGAACTTGACTGTATGAAATACTTGTACGATTTGTACACATAGTAACATAACTTTAATTAAAAAAATACGTCTATACTACATGAGAATAGTTATATTAAGAAACTTTAATGAGACAAAAATAAAAGATTTTTATTTAATAAAACTAGCTATATATGAACATATTCCAGTTTACGATAGCGCTTTTTGTGTTTTCTTAGTTATTTTTGAGTACAAGATAATTTTTCAATACTTCATAAGGAAGGCCAGGACGCCCGCATTAGCTGGGTCCGCAACCGTCCCTCCCTCTAGGAAGGCGGAAGGTCGAGGAAACCGGAAAAACGGGGACCAAAGCCAACCCCCCCTTCCAGCCCAGTCTTCTTGTCCCGGCTTGAGCTTTAGGCTCGCCACAAAACCCGGTGAAACTGTAAAGGCCAATAGGGCCAACAGCAACTACACAATTGCCAAAAAAAAAAAAACTTCATACGTTTTGATTATATCAGTTTAAGAATATTGTAAGCATATATTACGTATATAGCGATCATATGTCTTGCAAAAGATCAAGCTAATTACATCATCATGTCACCTTCGTGGGGAGGTGAACGCCGTGTCAGGAATTACTTGAAGGTTCTTCGTGCAAAAAATGTTAACAAACAATACAAATGTACAAAAAATATACGAATATTCCTATTGTAGTTTCAAACAAAATGTCTATTTGATTCTTTTGATAAGAATCGACATCGACAGTTTGAGTCGAGTTCATCGATGAACTTCAGATGTCTGGGTGTTTATGTGCCCATTGGACCCATAGAAGAGATGTTATTTGTAGGTGTAGTGAGCTACAAGATACTCTTGTCATAAATCCTGTATGTGGTTTCAACATTACGAAGAGCAGTTTTTGTAAGAACATGAAATACCTGCCGGGCGTGCTGTTAAACCACAAATCAATTCAACAATATTACCAAACAAATTGTTTCTCATTTTGCGTTAATTGTTAGGTAATTATAATTACTGGCGTATACATTAGTGTGACGTAACATTGAAAAGTTACGTATGTAGTATGCAACGTTGGATATTTACTCGTTTATAGTTATGTTTAGTATATAATACTCATGTATCGTTTTACATAGGCTTAGGTATCGTGAACGTGTGCCGTTAGCGTTTGTAATTTGAAATCAGCTTTGAATTATGACCTGAATCCATGAATGCCGAATAAATTGGAGCAAGCGGTTGTTACGCGAAGGTCCTTTCATAACGCGTTATTGCGATAAACTCGAATGTACCTATATTTTATATTAAGTCCGTATACATGAAATAGAGGAAAAATGTTATCAAAGCTAATATCAAAATAACTCATGAATTATTCATGAGAACAAAATATCAGCTAAGGTGAATATTTTATAAACGCGAATCTTTAAGTTGCAATACCGAATAATAGCAAGCGTGTTTAGTGCATCGCTATCGCATCGGCGTCGGATGTCGCAAGCGCAGCCGTGCCGGTTGCCGCGTGCCGGCCGTCCTTGGCCACGGCAGCCGTGGTGGCCTATCGATGCCGTCCGAGTGGCCGCGACGCGACCACGCGTAACCGCTTCCGCCTACCGCCTACGTCATCGCTTTGCGATTTGCAACTTCGCGAACGATCGATACGGAGACGTTCATAACTCCTCTGAATACGTCACGGATCGTTAGCCCACACTAAGCGTCTCCCCCCGTGACGTCAATGAACACGTGGGGCGACCCTTAAAATTCGCGTGGGCGCAAAATACGTCTAAAACGTAACGCTATTCGTAGGCACGTTTTCAACTCCTAAACAATTCGACGCTAAATTGGAAACTTTGTGCGGCTTAGTTACGTATAACTGAATCTACGTACCTTGGAAATATTTAAATACGCAATTTTGTTAATGAGTAGGTACCTATTCGTGTAACTAGAAGCGAACCGGTTTTTATATACGTCGATTACATCAGCCACGCGAATCGAGCGGTATTCGGACGACTGCTGCGCAAATTGTCGTGAAATCTGTATAAACAAGATTGATTGTTTAATGAAGAAAAACACGAGTGGAATGTACGGTGAATTACTAATGACGCGAATCTATTGTGGCCCGTGTAGTATAATCGTCGGTGACTTCATATCGTCGAGGGAACATCAACACCGGCAATGACACGACCCGATCACGGATACGCATTCTAACATACGCTTAAAATATTCCAGCCATAAGATTGCGATTTGAACCCCACCGCCTTATCAGACCCGAGACAGAATGTCACATAGCGTGTTGACATTTACTTTAATGAGTAACTTTCGATTTTTATTTTTACATTTGGAAACTCTCGCTGGTCGGTATTTTTTACGTGCATACATTACTCGGTTTATTGCCAAAATGGGTTGTAAAAAATTCATTTGTATTAAATTCAATTCGCTTGTTCGTCGCACTTATTTCTATGCACATAATTTATATCTGTACCTACAACGCTAATTTGTAAATTCATTTGGTTTTCGGCAACTATATTGTTAACGATATAGTGACATTTATTTCAGAACATGGACTATTTGGCGACGTTATTAATAGTCAATTGGACTTAATTTGGGTGTGTATTACATGTAATAATGAAAATGAATATTATAATCGAGTTTGTATGCAGGTATTGTTTGTCGCGGTCGGTTACGCAACTGCGACCGCGAACTAAGGTCGCGTACGTTCTCATATTTATTATACGTATTCTTCAATCTCGGCCGGCGAGGCCAGAACCACGAAAAGAGTAACATTTCGCAACTCGACGCATTTCAATGTCATTGTGCACGGACCGATCGACGCTCGCGGTTTTAATACCGTTACATTATATACGGTGGTAGGTGTTAAGACTAGATCAACTGTCAGAGCACCATCACCACGCTTATTATTACATTAATACTGTACGTGTTTATGATGCGTTAAATGCTGTTAAAACGCAAGGGATTTTTAATACAATTCTCAGAGATGTCAACGCAATAACACAAACCGTGATCTACTTCTGTGCTGCATGGGACGTTTACAATACTGACATACTTTTCTAGTGTTTTATTAGATTAGATTGTTGTACATATAATATGAATTGTAATATATTGTTGTTTCTTTTGTTACAATGTGATGTGTAGGTACTGGCGCGCCGCAAATACACGTAACTTCTTCGCAGTTAAATAGTTGTGAAATTACTCAACGCATTTTTCCTGTTTAGTCAGTGGGCGTGTTCTATTTAAAGTTTCGCTTCGGGGAATAGTTACGAGTTCAAGTTGAGTTCTACAAATGAAAATATAACTGACCCTTACAAGAACCGAGCGACTAGCGAACCGGTCGGGATAGGGCCGGTTTGCAATTAAACACAGACTGGTTTACAGGATATTAATAGTCAGAGAGATCCTAATTATTTCCGATAGTATTACGAACACGATCTGCATGCATGCTCGGCTTTATATCTTCGCGAGGAAATATAAATTCAGTATTTATTTATCAACTTAATTAATGGATGTTGAAGTAAGTTTCAAAGTCACCAAGTCAAATTACGTCAAGTTTTTTGACGAATTTCGGAGAGTTGTCGAGTGCTATAATTACAAGTAATGACGCGGTCCGGTTGCGCCACGCTATGCGAAACGGAATGAAACCCCGCAGGGGCTGACGTTTTCTTTCCATTACAGGGGCTCATTGATCACGTGGATTGTTTTGGCAACTTTGACACGGTGTTGTAATGTTGGCAGTGCGCGCGCCGTTTGCGTCATTTCCTTCTGTTGACCGTGAACTGTGTTACGTCAGATGAACGAGATTAGGATGCGCCTACGCTGCGGATCGGCTAGAGGACAGTCCCCTTACCCGCCCCTCCCCGCGCCGATCGAAGAAAACATTCACGACTCCTATCGGCCGGAAGCGCTTCTATTTATCATAGAACTTGGAACATCTCGCCATGAATTAAACCCTATGCTATTCTTTTAAGCGTCAGTTTTGCTCTGACGATCACGTAGCGCTTTGTATTGGTTTTATTCCGTAAAGTCAGATGTCAATATCTCCATATTTAACTTTCATATTACTTATTAAGGCCGTGTTTATTCGTTGATAGAAGAATAAAGCCGAAACAAATCATTATAAGCGGGAAAAATGACGACATACTTCAAAATTGAGAAATCGGAACTGAAGATTTCTCTAATGAGGATAATTTGAATGTTAATTGTTTTGTGAGTTTTGTAGGGTGACATCATAAGAAGTAATTATAGTATAAGTAGTAGTTTATCTTGCTAGGTAATTTCCAGTTAACACAAATTCCTTAATAGCTGGTAATCGTTACAACAATGGGGACAAAATAGCTGAAAACAATCTACATAAACGCTTACAAAATAAGTAAAATAAAATTTGTGATATTCTTAACAAAATACTACTTATTATACTATGTATATATTATTAAAATTCTTCATTATCATGAACATTATAATGAGCAGGAAAACAAAACTTGGTGAATTCTTAAGGAAATAGATAGCCATGCTAATAGGTACCCACAAAGTGTGTTCCAAATTATTTAATCTTTCCTTATCGTAATTGGTTTTTAAATTCACGAAATGCTTAATTGTTTCGAGTGACTTAGCTAGTTGTCATGACATGGATTTTTGCCAAATGTAATAATCCGGAGTAGTTATTGTAAGAAAGATATTACCGGGGAAAATGTGTTCCAGGAAATGTATAACTAATTTTCCTGTTATTTTAGTAACATTCCCGCAGATGTGCAATAGAATACTAGACAAATATTTCATAATTATGACGATGACCATTGTGTAGTTGAGAGACAATGAGAGAATACAGAATATAATATCTATGTGGCGCCATAATCCTGTTAATTGTTAAAAATCTATAGATCTAAGTAAATCTGCACGCTGATTACATAAAGACATCTACGAGGTGTCCTACTAGCTTTCAATATCGAGGTTATCGGTAGTATAAGAACCCGATCATATGAGTGCAAGAAAACAGGAAACTGTTTATAGGACAGTCGCCCGTGAGTCGCGTCGTAATGACGGTGTGGTGGCGGCCATTGTTCGAGCCTCGAACGTGGTGTAGGTACTCCACGAGCGAACTCATTACAACGAGCGCATAGTCATGAGGCGAATGGTGCGACGCCCTCGCTATGACAGCCTCATTTGTGTTTCTAATTGCCTTAAAATTAATAGATGCTACTTAGTTTTTGTAACAGGAAAATGGTAGCGGTAATTAAAGTTCAGGCGAGAAGCGCAAGACTGCTACCGGTGATGTACTGTTGTTGTTACTATTCGATTTAAGACCATTTTCTAGAAATTTGAAGCGATAATGTGGATCTATTGACTTATAATGCGATCATTGTTGGCAAAACTTGATGCAGCGAGAAACTGGTCGAGGCAGTTTTAGCAGTGCGCCGCGCACAACGCGTCCTATTCAAAATGTAGTAGCCGGTTGTAAATAAACTATTGCAAACGCAAAAAGCATTCAGTGCACGGCGGCAGACGTCAGGTATTTTTAGTGACATACGCATCGCAACTGCAGATTGAGGGTTAATCGTAATTCTGGCCACTCTCCGACCGGTTGTGTTTTTTTTCCAGTCGCCCGCGCGACTCGTCCCGAGGTAAACGGTCGATATACAGGGAAATTGGCGGAGCTGTAAATCATTTTGACTCGCCGGTTCGACTCCCAGCGAATTTGATTACCGCGGCCAAGGCCGTATAATGTATTCTCGACTAGTCTTCCGCCTGACGCAGACTTCGAAATTTCACTCGAAAACCGCGCGCGAAAAAACGTTTAGACCTTGGTCAATAACGTAATCCGGTGTTGTAAAAGCCAGAGACTATTTTAATCCGCGGTAAAATTAGCAAATTAGGAGTTTTCGAAGCCGGGTTATTTTAAGGGTATTTCGTTGAACTCCAACGAACGCGTGGGTTAAATTTTCGTAAAGGTCGTACATTTTTGAGATCGAATATAATTCTGTTCAGGGTAAGAACAGAATTATATTCGTCTGCCACCCCCGCATCAGAATGTTTTGCGCACCAAACGATTCACGTAGGTGGATAATACGGCTGAAATTATTTACTCGAAAGAAAATAAGGACGGTCGAATTTGCCAACGCCTCCGTCAGTGGTTAAACGGAACGAAATGGTAATGTTATACGAATGTTGTTCGGTTAGCGTCATTTGTACGTTGAATTTTCACGAACGTCGCCTACGCGACGCTTCAAAACAGAGCATTTATTTTGAGACGAAAATAGGTTTCTTTCCCGTCACAAAAATTACAGGCTTTAAGAAACTTTTGCGATGTACTTTTTTTAACTCTAATTTTAAGCATTCTGATAGAAGGAGCGGGCGGTCGGAGATTTATGACGTGGATCGGTAGCCAGGTCACTCCCCTGTGCCATAAAGCTCTTAACACGAAACTTGAGTACGCCAGTTGTCTAGGTTTTGTTTTATATTCTCATAAAAACGAACCTCAGCTTACATTCCCCTGAATCCTCCCGTCTATATTTTATTCGCTGGTGTTTTTGCCCGTGAATAAATTAAATCGACGTGTGCTAGTGTTCGTTTTTGTATTGTGCATTGGTTTTTGTTCCTTCATTGTGTTTACGAGTGGCTGGTTGATCGAAAAAGGTTCGCAATCAATGCAAGTTCGTTATGTTGCTATATGTTATGCCCTACGCTATTGGAAGTTTGGGGATACATTTTGTATATTTGCATGTATATTATATTTATTGTTAGGTACTCGCAAACAATAAAAGGCGAGTCACTCTCTAAATCCAGAGCCAAAGAGAAAATATAATTTTATTTGATCAAATATATAACACAAATAATTATAACATAAAGATGGAACTGTAACTCTTTTGTATGATACGCCTAATTTAAATTATGACATCAAAGAAAGTAAAAAAGCTCGGCGTTTGTAAGCATTAACGCGTAAATGCGAGGTTTATTAATGGAGCTATATTTTGGAAAGGGGCTGCTATAGTAAGAAAGTATTTTGATACCTTGGGGTTCGTTATAAATAGCATACTACGAACCAACGAGGGTAGTGACCGGATAGGAGCTTAAATGATTCATCCCGAACCCTCCTATTGTCGCCCTACGATTTTTAATTCCCTCTCGATGACGTCATCGAGTGCACTGACGCACTGCATGGCATCCATCATGGCACTCATTGCCCGTCATACAATGAATCAGACTTCATTGTCACATTGTGTCTCAGCCCAGATTTTTTAACACCCGCTACAGGACTCCGGCCTCGAATTTCTCATGTGGAACGGTATTGTAAGGAAAAAACGAGCTACGCGTAACACCGTGGCACATTCCTGGATAATACATTTCAAATGAGCTGGCAGCCGAGTTCAACAGACTCATTGTGGAAGGCGATAACGATGGTGTGGAACTTATGTTTGTATTACGGGGAAAATGTATTACGTACAAAACTTGTTACATGTTGTTACTAACAACAATCACACGGGCTTGTCTATTATGGGAGCGATACCTACTGAACTTCGAATCGTTATTGATCGTGAGCATAATTGCTTTCGAATTAATGTTGCCTGCATTAAAACTGTGGCCGCCCCTATCTGTTCATTAGAACAAAGCTTTATGTTTTGGTTACGCTGGATGAGTTTCGGCGGTCAGCGACCTTCGCGTCGCGGATATGCAGCGGTAGTTGGATCGAAACGACGTAACCGCCGCAGCAGGTTTTGAACAAAAAAACGAGAGAACAATAAAATCTGTCACTTAACGCGGAATTATGTTCTGTAAAATCTTATCCCAAGTCGTATGGAACGACATGGAACGGTGTAAAACGAAACAGCTTAGAAATGGCGGGCGCGTGTCTTGGCGGTCAGCGTTTCCACCTTCGTTCCTCGCGAGCGCTCTTGTGAGACAGCCGAGGGCGCTGAGCGTCTCGTCCCCTAATTGGCGGCACGTGCGCGTTTTTTGCAAGGTTCTTGAATGCGCTTTATCCTTGCTGGGATACGGTCGCGTGCGCTCGCCGAGTGGAAAGTTTGACGACCGACTCCCGGACCCAAAGCTTCGTTGCTACGCGTTTGTATTTTACGTCAAGTATAATCTGTCATTCAAACTACTTAGCGTAATCTCAATGGCAAAAAACATCCAATTCAGAACTCGTTTCTATCTTGATAGTAAATATTACTAGGATTTATACTTGAGGTGTACGTATATTTAACAAGCATGCAGACCTCGGAGAGAGGTTAAGCCAGTTCATCCGACGCTCACCGTCTCCAGTCACGACCGCGATGACTCACTCGGTGATATCATGACGTGACAGCAACACCGCTGCCCATAGCTGGGGGGCGCGACTGATTAACATTTGCGGGAATTGTACTCAGCATTCAGCGTGAATAATAAACAATCTTTTCTTAAGATGTCGTAAAGTCGACTTAAATGGCAAATAATGCGATTTAGACTATTCACAAAACGATATCATATCGATTGCTGGTTTACAGCCGGGATTCGTTAGGAAATAATCATTCAGTGTTGCTCGCCATTTGCGCTATTTATTAGGCAACCGTTTAGAGCTCGCACTAGGCACATTTTGAATGAATGCAAGTATTACAGATGAAGGCAAGCGGAGCGTGTCACAACACACGGGCGTCGTATCGACGGATAAGTGCGCGGTTACGCAAATCCGCAGATATGTCGGCGCAGCGCGGGCGCGCCGCTTGCACAAGGTTTCGCAGACCTTTGTTTTACGCAACTCGATCGATTTAATAGCTAGTCGTGCGTTTTCTCAGCTGTGGACCCAACAGCTAAATCCACGAGGCATTGAGAAATTGTTGTATTAAGACAGGAAGCTTGGCTAAATAGAAGCAGAATTTACAGAGTCAATGGCCACCGGAACCTCGCTCTTCCTAACTAACAATGACAACAGGTTGTCCCACAGATGCCATGCTGCATGTAAACATTACATTGGATTCAACTAACAATCCGATTTTCTTTTGTATGGACGGCGACGATGTCCGGTAATTCGTTTCTCAGAATAACAATGTTGTAGAGGTATTATTCGTGTGAGAGCAATGCACTAGCATCCACGTCCGGTAGCAACGTCCGGTGTTTTCGTACAACCAAAAAAGGTGCGAACATGCTTTATTTATAGTTGTGACGAATACCCAGTAAGCTCGCGTCCGTCGTACGTATTTACGTATCAGTAAAGATGCGTAGGCATTACAGAACGTTAGTGTTCCAAGGAGAATTATAATGACTAGTGTAATGTAACATAACCGAAAAGCGAATTATTGTTTTTAAACGAGTCCAGTTGTTCCGCACGAGCGAGGAGGCGGCCGCGGCGCCGCGTCGGCATCGGCAGCGCGACATTGGCACAGTTGCCGCGACCTCAGCAGCCGCGCGAGTGCGAGGTCGCAAACAAACGCCCCAAAACGAGCAACATAGCTAGCGGAATTCCGGCACGCCTGAATCACGCAGTATATTCTGATACGATGCGCAATCACACTTAGTCGCGGTTCCGATGCCCCGTGCCAAACTAAACTGCGCAGCTCCCGCTCCTAGGTAGACGTGTGGCCGAGGGTCCATTATGCAATGACAACGATGACTCTCACGGTTCACCGAAGTTATACAACTGTCGAAACAGAGACGTACGGGTGGATTACTGAGCGCCCGGTATTATGCAAATGCGTCGCTGTAACGTGGCGGAGTCTTGCACCACGAGCCTTTGGCAACCGTGTTTCAAAACGTTTTCAAAATAGTCGATGTAGGCGTCCGTACGGGCACCGATCAGCGGCCGATCGGCAAACGGGGAGGTTAGCTCGAGGCATTGCATGCAAGCATCTCACCGAAATTACACCAGGTAGAAGCCATCGCGTGTTACTCGAATCCGAATTTTAATCGGCTTTAAATAAGCTTCTCGCATGGAAGGAAATGTAGTGTCAGCCGGTGGCCGGGCCGGTATGCGACGCGGCGGCGTCTGCCGGGTCTACCGCGGACCAATTTGGCACATCCGCCGCTGAGCGCCAGTGCAGCCGCGGCCATAAATATCCCGTTAGCGCCGCAGACGTGCAAATATACTTTCGCGACTAGACACCGGCCAGTCCGAACGAAATCTTCTTCGCCAAAACATTCATCTTCCGCTGCATTCAATAGTATTAGATATTTTACAACTTATATAACATATTGTCATGACAACGCATAGGAGTATCGGATTGTGTAAATTAACGCCGGCATATCGCAGCAGCTTCATTGTTTGCGGTGCATTCGATCACCCGATCCGGCTTCTGAACACCGTGTTACGCAAAAAACTTGGGTTTTGTTTTGTTACCTGGAACGTTTCGCCGGGTATTATTATTTTGGCGTGGAGTGGGCGGGATGGGGCGAACAATGCGCTGAGGACAATTTTATACCTGAGATTGTTTACAAAGGCTTCGTGCTATCTACGGAGAGCACAAAGCGGGCTCCATTCTGTCTGGTGCGTTATGAGATTTATGTAATTTTCTGTGCTGTAAAATCCTGCCAAATTAAAATTAAAGCGAGCACGATTACAATAGACTTTCGTCGCGTGAATATAGTTCCGCGTGGTATTTCCTGTGAGTGGACAATTCCAAAAGCATTAAACTTTAAGCAGTTTACGACAAACATCCGGCTTTTCGTTTTTTCGCAGAACGAGTCCGATAAATTGCCGGTGATTTGACGCAAATAAACCGTTTAGGAAGTGGGCCCTAGATATGGGTTTTTCATAGTTCGCAGGTGTCTGATCTGATCTGAGGCCGAGGAGAATGTTACCTGCGTTATCGGTTCCCAACGACCTCGATTTCCTCCCCCAAGGCCTATGCCCCGATATATTGCTTAAGATTTCTCTTCATATAACTTATATTAATCAGATATGTTAATCTAATATCAACTACACCATATCATTGTTGAAATTTTAAATAAATCACATATAATTAAATCCCCAAACGGTCAAAACGAATTAATCGCTATTTTGATTACGTTCAATATTAAGATATAAGAGAATCTCGTTCCACGATAGGACATTGTAAATCTATTCCGATGTAAATTTCGTATTGAAATATTCAGATAAACAAAGCACTGCAATCTGCATGAAGTTATTTTTTGCCGTAATTATCATGTCAAACGATCTTACGATGAGCCTGGAGTGTCGTGACTTGATAAAGAAAAATAATTTGTTTTAGTCTCAAAGGACGGGAAAAACTACGGTCGAGTGTTAAGGAAATCCACTTCAAAGCGGCAAAGAGAGCGCGGAATCAATATTAATGCTCTTGTTTACCTTTGAGACGGGACGGACGGAGCGCGGGATATCGCAGCATGGCGTCCCACCGGATGACTCGAATTTATAATAAGGGGGTTGCTTTATATCAAAGACGTGAGAACCGAGGACTAGGGGTGGGCACTTGCTCGTGTTGCACCTTCCACAATCAGACTTGCGACCATTCTCACGATTGCGAAGAACAGCTGGAGAAAATACTTGACCGCTACGGCATGAGGTGTGCATAATCATTAGAATTTATTAGGGTTAAACGAGGTCAGCTGCCGCGATATATGTAAATTTTGACTGACCATACGGAAGATCAGATGTCTCGGCAAATGCTCTCTGGGAAAGTTGAATGGTCGCCTATCAGCGAGACTTAGATTTTGGGGTCAAACTACGGTCCTTACATCTGGCTACCTGATCATAGATGAAGGTCCGTTTTTGAAACAAAAAACATTTCCGCTTTTCGAGTGACATGTGATAAAATTGGAAACATCTGCAACATCCTGCTTAATTAAATTAATAGCTATTATAATTCAAACTTTGTGGCTACCTTTTGTTATTTTTTATCGGACAATAATAGGAATTCACTCCAAGCAATTTAAAAAATATGGTCTCTGTCGACGCGGTTAAGTTTATTATTATGAAGCTCTAGACTGTAATATCCAAACGTAAAACATTCCTGCTTTGAGGTAGAAGTTGGAAAAGGTTTCTCAAGTCTCGAGGTGCTCGCGTCTGTGGCTGTGATATTACGTAAAGCGTAGGGCAAACTTTTTACATTTGAGGCCCGCTCGCGATGCTCCCGTGCCGTAACGCGGAACGACGCTTTTGACAACGTTCGCTTTGATGATGCTTCGTTGAAGGGTATTAAGGGTATTTTACCTTTTTCCACCGTCTGTCCACTAAAACGGGCTCAGTTAATACTGTTGTGTAAATAGAGAAGCGCTTTCGTTTACTGACTGCAATGATTACTGTTTCCATTTACAGTGCATGCAGTCGATATCGGGTTAGTGGTCGCGTCAAAGGCATTTTCAAATTCGTCTGACTAATGTCACTAGGGACGTCGACGCCGTCAGGTCAAAGAAACCATTCGGTCACTTTCTGTGGGTTGTGGAGGCGTAATAAACATTGTCTCAGCGGGGACGTCAAGGAGATCTCTCGAGATGGGTTGTTGCCCCGATCGTGGGAGGGCTGCCGAATTTGCATTAAACTAATTTAATCAGACCCTAGACTTATCGAATAAAAAATTCATTGTGTTCTACAAATCGTTAGATTAAATCCATTATACTATCAATATAAAGAGATCTTGTTAAATCAACAATGATGATCGTAACACAGGGCAGATGAGTGTTGGAATTTTATCGAGCCCTTCGGAATGCGGTCTATAAAGGGTGCATAAAATATTCCCTTTGTATAGTAGCCAGAACCACCTGATCGTAACGTGGACAGGTTCCCTGGTGCATGGGGTGGGTAGTGTATTGCGTGTGTCGGTGCGGTGTCGACCGCGGTCCCTTGACCCGATTGCGGAGTATTGTATCTGAGTGTACGCAGCAATGACACCGTTCGCCTTGAGCCGCTAGCATTGCCGGAGATATTCGCAACAATGGAGGCCAGATAACGTTTCAAAAGTTCGAAAATCCGCCGGTTCCTACCGGCTGGTGGTCATAATTAATAAAGACATTGGGTAACGCTTCGTGGCGTTCGCGTATGTAATTGTACTATTGTAGTTCGTGTTTTACTTACTATTTATGTTCGGCTATTATTTAACTCGGCTTTAACATGTAAAGTGTTGAGTAGGTACACGTGAATGCATAATTTTCGTATAATCAGCTTCAAACGTTAAGCAACTGACACCGAAAACAATGTCTCTAATGGGCATTTTATCGTCTTGTCGCGTAAATGGTAATAATGAATTACTTGATAACTGTTTATCGTCATACATGGCGCTATCGAACTGCAGAGGAAATGACGCACTACTTAAAACAGAGACAGTGTTTCCGCTTCCTTTTGACATTTTTTGTCTTTGAACTTTCTTTTCTCACGACGATCGATCTTTTGGGTCTTATCATAAAAAGTTGAAGGAAGTCATCGATTAGATTGATTGGGAATACTTCATCATATTTTTTACGCAGTTTAACCATTTTATTTCGAAAATAATTTTATTTTAATTTATATTTACTTCTTTCGTATTAAAATTATTCTTAGTTATTTTCGTCAACTGCCTGTTTCAAATTGCACAAGTAATTTCGATTTCCGAGGCGATTCGGTTGCTAACGCCGGGAGATATCGTCTCTAGGGATCGTTGCGTCAGCTGTTTCATTGGTAAAATTTAGCACACGCCGATCGGAACAGCGGCCGACTTGCTGGCTGCACTAACAGGAGATAATGTCGTATTTCAAACGATTGCAACTTATACAAGACGAGGTTTCTCTATATTAAATCAACTTGCGAAAACACAGCACATAAAGTTAAGAAACCATCTACAACTGTCGACGCAATCGATTCAATGACATTATGGATGCGAATGAGAGTTAACCTGTGTACTTATTTACATTTACCAGTAATCTTCATGTTAAGGTAGCTGCGTACATTTCAAAATATAGATTACTTAAGTTGAATTTTGTGGGGACTCACCTTTGTGGATCGGCAAAGACGAACTTTCTTAGCTTGAGGTCCCTTAATACGATGCCCTGTTCGTGACACGCGGCCACCGTTTCAGCCATTTGCCTGAACAGCCTTCGAGCTTCGTGTTCTCTGAGCCGTTTTCTCGCCCGCACGTACGAGTGGAGATCAGAGTGTGATCGAGGGAAGATTAGGTACACCCTCTTATCACCGACTAGCACTTCGTGGATGGGATTGACGTGCGGATGGCCGTCGAGACGGTAGTGCGCTTGTAATAAACTGCTGCAGTCTCTCGATACTACCTACAACAAACAAATAAGTCAGAAAGCAAGCTCAACATGAAAGGAGGTAACTAATAAATTAAATTGCACTTTTAAGAGTGCTCTCCTAACATGGAGCCAACTTTGAATAGTCAACGAGATGTTTTCTGTAAACATCTTCTAAGCGCTTTATGAATGCTCTCGTACACAGCATAAAAGATGAATGCAGCAAGATACGGCAAGAGCAATTTTCTTTATACCTGCGCCTCGTTAGATTGCGTTAACCTGTGTTTTATTATTACAAAATCCAGTTTGGTCCTTATCTTAAAAATACTGGTTTGCGGAGCGAATCAAATTTAATAGTATATCGTCGGTTGTATCTACAACTAGTCTACACCGAATCAAAGGGACAGTCGATACGAGTTTTAGTCTACGCTAAATAGATTCAAAGGGGTTCTGTTTCAAAGCGAGCCATGATTCAAAAGGGCTAAGTCTAATGTGAATAACGAGGCTGAAACATTTACTGAATAGGGTTGCGCTGACCCCTCGCAAATAAGCATCGGGCCCAGTTGGCATCAAACGGAATTCCTGGGTGACGACAGCGGGTTTAGTAATCAAACGAATGCCTACACGTGTCGTAAGACGTAACTTTTGCAACAAAACTAATAAACAAATTTAAATTTCGAGCCAGCGACGGCGATCGATCGTGCACCGCGATTATGTTTTATAAAGAGAAGCACTAGAAACGAACGGTTATTTTGGACTAACGACTACAGTCACCATTTATTTCCGAACTCGCACGAAATGTCAACGACATTGTGAACGCAAATTCCAAATCCGATTTCCCGACTGGGGATGACGAATCGCGTGTGCGTCGGATTGACTGTACATTTCTTTTTGAATCATACCGTATTTATAGAAAGTCCGCTAGTTATTTCAGCGTAGGCACCGTAGACATATCGACGCGCAGTTTAACATACAAATTTACGTTGGGCGCCACGCAAAAAATAAACGTGACCCATTTGTAGAAGTGTTTGCGAAAAAGGCCAGATAAGAATTAGCAATGCTCGTAGCGCTTGATAATATTCGGATTCAAAAGTGGTTTACGGCAGCTAACCTACTTATCGTTATCAATATTTATTTCATCGCGAAGTATTGCAAAATTGTTGCTACTTTTGTACTTGGGCGGCACCATGTGACAGCCAAATTAAACAACCAATCCTGGTTAACTTGACCGTATCATTAACCAAACATTTTTTACAGATAATATTTACTTAACGATTTAAAACCTGACAGCATACTAAACTTATTTGTAAGAAACAACCATACAGCTTTAAATTAAAATGATAATTCTAACTCCTTACTCGGATTAGCTAACTTACTTAGTATGCCGAAGGATCAAGAATTCATTAAAAGATTCCAAAGACAAAGTTTACATAAGACGTGGGGTTACAAATAAGAACATTTCTAATTAAATGTACAATTTAAGTTACCGCTCACGGTTAGCTATTCCACAATCTCGTTTACGGAGCAACGGTAGATTGTCCGTGGATTAATCAAACTATTGTTACAAGACCCGTCGCTATCGAATCTTGTAATCTTTGTAACACATCGCGCTTTATGTTGGGCGCGCGCGCGTAAACAGTCTTGTTCGAAGAGCAATGAACATGCACCATTTGCTACATTACGTGTTGTTTAAGTTCACTAGTGGGGGGAATAGGAGGGGGCCCGCTAGCCTCGATGTGACATTCGACGATCGGTGCGTTATCAACTCGTCTATTTCACAATGTCAATGAGAAGGTCACGCCTATTTTCGGTGCGGCGGCATCGCGACGGCAACAACGTGTGACGTTTACGATTTTTAATTTACTAAGCACGCGACCGATTCCGGTCGCATAATTTAAGGTGTAAATTAAAAATTCGAAATTCGAATGGGTAACGAATAAAGTTGGCCAGTATCACACAGACGTATATAAGGTAGGTAATACAAATGTGGCAGTCGTGTCGGCAAGAGGCGGTGTTGTAAATACACTCTGCGTTTAGCAACGATAACGTTGCCACATTTAACCTTGCCAAGTTCTCACGAGGGAAGTGCCTATTCTGTGCCTTGACAATACTTGTATGGGCCTTTGTTAGCACTGGAACTATGTATCCTGTGTTACCTAAAATTAGTGCCTGTGTACCATATAGAAAAGGATGTTTGAAATAACGAGTTTCCTAACTGGTTTCTGGCTGCGCAGCCGCACGGGACCACTTATACTACGTATACTTATATAAACAAGCGAATTAGGTACGTTTACACGAAATGTGAGTAATTTTTAATGCGCCACATTTTATGATCGCATGACGCAACCCTCGGAAACTTATTTCTGTAGTGTTTTGTTGAAGTGAGGTAATATAATGTTAAAAAATAATCATTATTTACCTTTTGGTTGCGAAAGTAGATACATGACATTGTAAAAACGGCGATGGCTCGTTGGCCTACAAGTGCGATCGAGCAGCGCGGGGCCATGACATATAAAATTTGACATCGACGTTGAACAGAGACGCTGTGAGCATTGCACGCGAGTTAGTGAAAAAATTGCGAGAATTTTAATTAGCATTTAATAGGTTTCATTATTAACTGATTTTAAATTTAGAATTGTCTAGATTAAGTGTTATCGGAACAACGTTTGAAAGCAAAGATAACTCGGTACATGCATCCAAAACTCTTTGAAGTTCGCTTAATTGCAAGAAGGGACACAACATGTGGGCATATTATTGAGTACTGTTTATCACTATGGGGTCCGATCCCGTGGGATTCAGCTACCCTTTCAGATTTGCCAGATATTGCGTCTGTTTAAATTATCCTTAATTAAATACGGAGGGCAACAGTGGGAACTAACAAATAGTAGGAAAACACATTTTGTGGGAAATACGACTACTGTTCAAACGAGTATAATACTCGTGGATACGATAATGAAACAACAAAGGGAATTACATGATATTTCTTACTTACATTACATTTTATCTTTACGATTTAAGTTTATACTATTTATAGCTCGATATCTGTTTAATAGCATAAACATACATATAAGTAAGTACATGCCGTCGTAAGTAAGTACGTGTCGTCTTCAAAGACGCAGATTTTAATATAGAAAAACAATTTGATTTTAAATTAACAGGCAAGTACACTTATGACAAAGAGAGTAGTTATAAAATATAGCTCTATAGAATATAAAAGCGATTTCATTACATATATAGTGTTATATATTATTAGCGTATCGCGGAACAGCCATGAGACCAAAAATGGCTCGATCTTTAAAAGTGTGCAGGCGTGTTACGCTTCAGTTCATGTCTTTGCATAAAATGTCGCTAGTAATTTTTCAAGTTTATCACCTGCAAGTTTTCTAACTAGGTCAAGGAAGACATTATTTCATTTTCTGAAAACAGTTTGACTATCTAGAGCAGAGGTCGGAAACAAGAGATTACACAGAGTATCAATCAAACAATACGCAACTTGGCTTTTGAAACCCGGCACAATTTCGACACGCACAACGCGCGACGTTACGTTTGTATCCCAGTGTGATCCATATAGAAGATTTGTTTTTAAACATAAACTCTGATCCTTTAGCCTAGAATTATCTATGATAAATGGCTGATGAAATTCGCAAAGATTTCAATTAATTAAAATGTTTTTCCTGTTAGCAAAATGCATGCATGGACTTTTTTCTCTTTTGATACATCGATATATAGAAGTGGCAATGTTGTTACGTTATGACTTAGTTTAAAGTGCATTGTATTCGCTTTTGCTGGTATACAAGTGTCCATGAAGTTCAAAAACTCGGTAAAATAATAATCTTTTCATTTTAATTTTAAGTAAATGATATAATACAGATGAGGTTTACAAACATAAGTTAAAAGTATGTAACAGTCTATTAGTACCTACTAGCGTTAAGTCGGGCAAAAGTAAACGAATGTTGATGCTGTTTAAACTACGAATTAGGGTATTTCCTGCTGAGGGTTTTCGGGCGTGATTCACCTAGTTCGAAAGGGTACAAGGAGAACTAGTTTAAGTTGTTTGAAATATACCGTTACTAGTGTCTTTAACAAAAAATATATTAGTGTATTGCATGGCAGAGAGATGATGAAATATAAACACTATTGGCTGCCAGAAATATCGGATAAAAATATATTCCAAAATTGAATTGTAAAATGTCTCATTAAATAAAGATTTGTTTATCATAATCGTGGCTTGTTAGTACTGATGTACTAACTGCTGAGGAGCATTTCCAGATAACGTGTTAGACAATTGAGAATTTGTTGGAACACTACATTAGTAGTAAGCTTTGGACGAGTGCTAAATAAACAATATCGTATCCAACACGTAGGTAGACGCCGAGTGCACGGCCAGATACAGTTTATGCTACCAATTTTGTATTGTGTGGGCCTAACGCGGTTCCAACTGGTTTTGTTTTATAACTTTACAAGTACAGTAAGTATATACAGAGCATGGTACTCACTTTGCAGACATATTCCTCTTGCGTGCGCACGTCCACACACCGACAGAGTGATGAGCCCTCCACCTGCTCCAGCAGGAGGTACTTTTCCGCCACTAACGCAGCTTGGAACTGGTGTTGTGGTGGAGCAGGGCTGCTCGGAGCAGGACTCGAGGGTGACGGCGCTGCGGAAAGACGTTCCGCGAGCGCCGGCGACTGGGCTCTCTCCTCCGCCTTGCTGTTCTCTCCACTCGACGGCACGGCCATCGGCTTGCTCAGGCGCAGCGGCCACAACAACGAGGGTGATCCGGGATCCATCACTGCACACACACTGTCACTGTCACTATTTCACTAACGTTCACTTAACACAAACACTTAAAACGACGAGGAACTATGATGAGATGAACATGATCTGCAAAAGAAAATGCAATCCGATTAGAAACTCGAACACACCGGCGCTTGCGAATTTATTGCATACGACGACGAGTCTTACAAAATTCGAAACGAAACTATGAGACAATCGACGATTTAGTAACGCGGTTGTTTAGTAAGGGGAAATTATAAAGTACCTACGAATATGGTACGAACCTTGAAATGATTCGCCCTGAGTGGATATCGTACCAAAATTTGACTGTCCGTGGTAGCGAATCTCGCTTTATGTATACGGAATTACGGGAAGAGGTTCCGAGTAATTCGAGCACGTATAGACAGGCCAATATTTTGGGCCGGTGTCCGCTCGGGATGTTGTAAAACTAAACGAACACACGACCGTCTCCTACTAACGCCATTGCGAGACTGACTGAGAGTAGTGTGACGAGGCTGTCGCGGGCTCGCGGGCGCTCGGACGAAGCCTCGGGCCAGCAACCGATCCAACGTCCAATGTCGACACACCGTCAGCTTGCGTAGTACGCGAGCATACGCCATGTGGTTTGTAGTCGACACGGTTACTCGCTATCCGTCTCTTTCTACAGTACTAAAATGCGCTTCTCCAGAAAAGGAAAGAATGTGACCATTCATTTACGATTGGCAATGCAATGATGTCAAATGCGTATACTCTGTTTCAATATTTTTCACAACAAAGTTTAATAACAGAAATGAGTACATTTTACAAAAACGTAAGAAATTGCGAAAACCTCTTCTTTCACATTGAAATTTATAATGGTCTTGTAAAGTTGTAATAATTGTTGTTATTAAGCGCTCAGGACGAAGGCCAGCAATAAAAGCTATTATTGGAGACCTAATTAACTACATCATTACTTTGATATATTTGATTGATATATTTATTGTTTACTTATTTATTTAGTTATATAGTTAGCAATTGTTGTTTTATTAATTTAATGAGATATAATAATTTGTTAAATTTTGTATGAAACATTTATATCTGTAAGCATCTGAATATCTTATAAATAAATTAAATTAATAATAATAAAGAGATAATTAAAAAGGCAAAGGATAATTCTAAATTATTAATTTTCATTAAAATATGCATTATGAATAATTGTCATGTTATGTGTATGTTTGTAATTTTTGGCTTATGGCTATGGTAATGTTTTTTATGAGGTACAAAGTTGCAACAGCCAAGTTATGCGGGCAAAGAACAAAAATAAATAAATAATATATATTTTTTTAATACTTTTAAGTGTAATTAAAAAAATAGTGTTAATAAAAAATTAATTCGTGTTAAAGGAGCAAATATATAAAAAAAACTGTAACATTTTGATTCTTTATAAATTTAATATATGCTTCATATTTACTTACGTATATATTTTTCACAAGGCAATTTGATTACTTCTGTGGCAAAAAAATCTCAGAAATGAAGAAATCAGCTGACACCTACTTCTATTTAAAAAACTTGTTGCATGTCGTACTACCTAGTATAAAGTAAACACTACTTACATAATATTACACAACGATTTTCTGACGTTAACACAATACCTCCCGAGTACCAGACGGCACGTCACACGTCTTCCCCACTCGGTACTATTTAGTACTGTGCTGTGACTTTGTCTAACATTAGACGTAAAAATTTCACAATATTGTTTTAATAATAAGGTGATGTGTGATGCATCCACTTTATACCTGAAATTGTTTGTCGCGAAAAAAGGCAAGGGCAAGTACATATGCTATATACAGGTAATGCTAATGATTAGTGAACATAATTCAAGTACAACAGATAGAATATTTAGTACGTATAGGTAGGTAATCAGGTAATCAATTTTGAATAAATGAGTGTCTTGAACACTCGTTACATAGAATTATTTGAATAAATACTTTGTAAATATAATTTATTACTGTTATCATTTTATGGACTTCAATTACTCACCGATTTGGATTTAATAGGAGGATAGCTTTCGAGCTCCTTTATTTATTTTTGTACGATAAAGACAAGCCGTCTTTATTAGTCAAGATATAATTTTAGAGTTCGAAAACTAATATGAAGATGCTTATTATGCGCCAAAATAATAAAAGCAGACTATTAATTAAATGTATTTTTAAATCATTATACTCAATACATAAGTATTTCCGCGGTTTTTCCCGCTTCGGTCACGTTTGTTAATGAAAATTCCGTGTGTTAGTCCACGTTATAAATTATCTCAGCGCCAAGTTTCAGCGCAATCTGACCAGAAGTTTTTGCGTGAAAGAGTAAGAACCACACATACAAATTCACAAACTTTCGCATTTATAATATTTATAGGATTATCTTGCTTTAATCATTACTCAGAGTTTTAGTTCTAGAATTATGTATTCGTGAATTTTTAAATATTCACGAATACATAATTAACAATTACACCAAACACTAGCCAGCTAGCTAGCTGTTCTCTACTACTAAATAAGAAAAAAACATCAGAAATTACATAGCCTATAGCCTTCCTCGATAAATACTACTCAATACGAAAAAAAAAATCATTT
>DWLI01000006.1:0-59495 GCA_018249915.1 Cecropterus dorantes dorantes
GCGGCGGCGGCGGCGACGCCAAGCCCGGCGGGAGCTCCTCCGACACGGCCATGTGACAGTACGGCATGGGCCGGCGCGGCAAGGGCGACGCGCGCCGGACCAGGGTCAGCTTCCTCCTGTTTTAAGGACCTAAACTCCTTGAAACGACTCGTCGCCGAGGCGTCGGTCGGTCGAGCGGCCAGGTGCATGCTTCTTCACTTTATCGCTGGAACTTGTCGCTTCGTATTGGATCACTTGTATATTGGTATATTTTAATGTGTCTTCGTGATAGGTATGTGTGTTTTGTACCGATGACTGAAGATGAGAGAGTTTGAGCGATAAGTTCGATGACGATTGAAGATAGGTGCTAATAGTACATACAATCGAGTTAAAAATATTTATCCGGAAGATTGAAATGACTTAATGCGAGATAAAGTGAAGAAGCTTTGTACTTTCTCAGGTTGTTCGACCCAGGAACTGCAGGTACAATATATACTTATCTGTGTTATTACTACTGGTCTAAAAAGAAATTAACAATTTTCTATGAGAACATTACCTTATAGAAAATAGTTAATTTCAACACGGCATTTCGATATAATTTATATAGTTTTTCAATAATTCGTGTTTAACCAGATGAGATAAGTACATGTTGATACGTGCGGGACTGATAACCGACTTAAGATGCTGACAATATGTTAATTTATACGCATATACATATGTATGTATGGCGATATTTTAATGGATTGCAGCAATTTATTTTTAAGATGGACAGTACGATAAACAAAAATAGTTTCGGCAGACCACTTGCGACACACAAAAACGTAACATAAAAGTTACTACCGTCTACTTTACTGAGTCTCTTACTCATCGACTATTATATCGCAAGCACATATAACATGACGCAGTTGGCTGTGGATCTATAAATAATATAGGTAATTAATATTAGTATTGAGCAGTACAATATTTTGTAATAAATAATATCGCATCACACTTTTACTAATTCGATATTAATCGAATACAGTCTTCTATATATTTAGCTTAGGTAGGTACCTATACAAAAGGGAAACCGATGTTACACTCATGTTGCAAATTTTGCCTCTACTTATAAACATATTGTGATTAGTAAGTAATATAAAGAGTGAAATCGTACAATAATGATTACTAACGAGATCTTGTTACACTATAATAATGTTACACATTGTTACATAAAATACGTAAGCAAATACACTGACCTATTTTTTTAATTTCATCCCTTAGCTTGTAATATGATTCCGATACCTACTTATATGTGTTATAATAAATTTATATAAGTAAATTATTCCCACACCAGATATTTCTAATAAGTTAAGCTTCGTTCTCTATTGCACCTTCCGGTATCCTCGCACTGGTTTTTGCGTTTCTGTGCACGTTTGCTTCCTCTGTTTTACTTTGCGATTACAGCTTTTGATTTCTGAACATGCTACGTTTACAACATTCTACTTTAATACCACACAATGTTACTCTTGCATTCGATGTTTCGCATTATTAGTCGTTCCTCTTTCAACGATTACATGTAAATACGTATATTAGATGACGTTTACGATATTCGTATCAGTCGTGTCGCCGCTGTGGCGGCCAACATTGCATGATTGTGAAACGAAAAGATATAGATGTGTGTTGCATGTGTGTTCGTGATAATCGTAATGAATGTCGTACTTCATCTTTCCGACGGGGAGGATGTTTAGTATTAAGATGGGGGAATTTGACTCTGGTAGCCGCAGAAGCGGCACCCAGTCGCCCGAGAAACGCCCAGTGTTATATAGACCTCCGACACGAACCACCGACGTAGGCCGCCGGCGCTCTCCGCACTCGGCTGTTGCATGATCTGTGTACTGGCTGCTGCTCTTGAACGCAATCATATTGCTCGTCGCTCGGCATGTCGACCCATCCTCATGATAATCTCTAGTAAATAATTCAGAGTCACGGCAATAATCAACATATCAACGTTATAGGTTTAATCATTACTGCTAAAACAGGAACAAACGACGAATGATATTATAATTAGTGTTTAAGTGTTATTGTTAATACAAACGATTGTGCCTAGTATTTAATGTTAGAATAATTAAGTATTGATATTATATTTTAGTTCTATTATTGTTGTTAAATCTTGTTATCACAATGTATTCCTAAGCGTACTAAATAAATCTATAATGCTATGAAAAATCTGCGAGATATAAGTTGATATCTGATCACTAACCAAATTATATTTACATATGGGTCATTTATAATATTATAATTTAAATAATATAGAAGGTATTAATTTCATTATTTTCAAATACCTAAGTATGAACATTTGCATACTGAAATTGTAGACAGATAGGTAGGTACTTAATTATTTCTCGTTGAAATGAAATATTATATTTTAGTAGTTTCAAAGTAAAAATATATAAATAATACGATGAATTGACTATTCACGTACTCCTTTAAAACCTTAATTTAGAGAATATAGAGTTTCAGTTTTAGTTTTATAAAGGAATTCTCTATTTACAACTTCCTAAAGGATCTACGAAATGGTATTTTTTTCATCCTCTATTATAACGAACATGGGATATACTAACTATAGGGAAAATACTTAGTAAAAGATACGAGTAGGTAGATAATTACTATTTTTTATCGTTTATACATATATTAATAATACAGTTGCTAGTGTATATAGATACAAAACTGCCGAGATTGTACCGGGAATTTACTTTTTCTCTTTACGTATTCCAACGTATCAACAACCAACGTATTAACAACGATGTACCTAACATGATTATAAAAGCATTACGTTCCATCTATGATATCTTTACTGAAATAGGTGTGAAATGTAAACTTGAATATTAATAGGCAAATACAGCTATATATCAACCTGTTTATTTTTTCTTAATAGTGTCTGCAAATTAAAAAATAACTATTGTACTATTATATTACCTTTATCTGTACTTTTATTAACATGCATATTTATTTTTTATTATTTGTCTTTTGTGCTAGAATGATTTGTACCTATTTACTATATACACCTATCGTGCGTTTGCGTCTGAGGTCTTCGCTTGGTCGGTTCTACGTCTTCCTTCAGTATTCGGTCTATATAACACTTCGTTCGTTTCTTACTTCATTTAAGCTCATTTCTATTAAAAATATGGTATTTATTATAAAAGCTACTAACTCCTAACCTTATTATTGCCTTCGTTATTAATTTTATCATAACTTTCGATGTTCTTAGATAAGCCAGATTCACTTTCTAAATTATATGTATTAGGCTAGTTCCTTATTAAGTTTTATTACTAACAATAATTCTATTAAGGTAAAGAGCTTGACTAAGCTTTATAATAAGAGTTGTGAATCGAAATTGTGGCCACTTTAATGTTATAGACTCGAATATTATTAGTATAAAATCGCTTTGGAATTTAATCGTCTACCAATAACGGTAAAATGTTCACGTACTTTAACGCTCTTGGTATTCGCTTCAACGATTTTTTTCAAGAAATTCTTACTAAAATCATTAGTCTAACAATCTTATGAAAATTATAAAGATATTCCACTATACATTTATTACTTTTTATATAACTGTCACAGATAACTTTATTAGTGGTATGATACACTACTCAAGGAATAATAAAATTACCGTATATTTTTTATTTTATGCCAAACAGTCCTTGCTTCTTTAGTCCTCGAAAATATCATGAAGTTTCTGTATGGTGCAATGAAAGGAAAAGTGTCTGTATCATTTACAACAATTGACAGATCCATTTACTTGTCACTGATCACTAGTGGATCAAGGATTTTCGTTTGGTAGGGATGGCGTAACCAGCTAAAGATGGGCTCTCAAATAATTTGATAGCGAACGAAGATCTATAGATCAGGACACTCATGTCTTTTATATTTTGAAAGGGCTTACGCCCTCAACCCCTACCACCTGGACCCGTCACTGTATTTTACTTTGGTAAATGGAGTTTAATTATGCACTATATATAATTTTCACAGACAAAAACAAACAAGGACTGTTTGTATCAAAATAATCTCAAAGCAATAATTAAATTACGACTATTTATAAATCATAGTTAAATATTGCTATTTTATTCACGTTTTATAAAGAGTAGGTTATAAAGGAAATTTACATGGCCATGGGCGACTAAGATATTCTCAGGTGGTATTCTCAGGTATCTTTAAATGTCATAATCCTCCACGAGTTTATCTAATATTATTATTATTATTTCAATTCGTAAATTGCTTCAGATAGAAGCCCTGTTCTAAATTAAGTTGCTTACAGATAGATATTTCAGCATCAGGTTATTGCAAGTTATTGCATACAATAATCTTTTCTAAATGTTGTTAACTATTCATAAATATATATCCCCATGGCCATTTCAATAGATCTTACTACCCATATGTAATACAAAAATGTACACATATAACGTACCTAATAAGTAGTTCAAGCTAGATTTATATGAAATGCTAGCTTCAGCTTGCATACAATACATAGTACAACAAGAGATAAATACACTAATACAATAGCTGTGCCATTGTGCCTCTATACGTAGATTAAATTATAATCGAATAAATAAAGCATAGGTATCAAATAGAGCATTGTGAAGCATACCATTGTTGGAGCCTGCGCTGGTAAATTAAGTGTGGAGAAGTTAGTATTATTAATACAAAGAATGACTTCCACGCATTATTGTTCATGATAACTGGTTAGTGTATAGAGTTAGCGATACAGTGATTTGTGATATTACAAGATACTTATTGGGATTTAGTACAACGTCCTGTATTATTTCGAAGATTTAATGTAGTTAACTTTAGTGGGACACGAGAAGAACACCAATAATAGTAACTATTAATACTAATTCATAGATTTATATTATAGACATGGCATAGTTTGGGACAGGGTCCGCGTGAAAGATGGATATAAATAAAATTGCTTTCTTTTCTTGATTAACTTTCAAACACTTGTTTGCACTGCTCTTATAAATTACGTATTATAAGTATTTCATAACTACTACTGGTAATTGAAATTTTATTTTTCTTTCGAACTTCGATTGTAAGGTTTTCTTCTCATATTTATTTTATATTTTCTTAAACTATGAGCGATAGATGGATTTATGTGGCGGTATAAATGAACCAAATAATGTAGAATAATTATATTTTAGCCTAAATCGATTTGTGCTATAATCAGAGGTGCAAAGTACCGTATTTAGTAAAAGATATATTTTTATTCTTTCCTTACATTATTGTATAAAATGGATGTCAACCCTGAAGGAGTAAAACCCCAATAAAATAGTACTGTACATAATTACTTTTGATAGCATATAATTCGTCTAAGAGATCTAGATAAGCTACGTGCGTATCGTCGAATATTTTTAATCGATTTAATAATACTTTATTAAGAATAAATTTAAATATAAATTGTATTGTCAAGAAACTTGTTGTGATTGTTATATTCGAAGTTGCATTTTCATTAAAATAATTAGAAGTATATTTTCCATAGTGCTGCCAAAAATACATAGATGTAGTCAAATTGTTTACATAACAAAATGTTTCGAGGTTGTTCGTGGATTTATGGATTGTATTTTGATGTGGCCGATGAATGTAGAGTGTGGTTAATTTGTGTACGATAGCCATCATCACTGCCTTTACGCCAATAATTGTGGAATCAGTAGGTAATAATGCCATATGTATGATATATCATACGCTCCACGGGAATTGTAGGATAAATGACGTAGTATTCAAAATGGTAGTTATGTTGGCTTGTGTACATAATTTAATACAATATCAAATAAAAGGAATTCGTATGAAAATTATAGTTTTATTTTCTTTTGTCTCCTGTAAACCATTTGAACAAAATAAATTTGATATTTTTTCAAAGAGAAGCATTATTCCCAAACATTATTATGCCGTGGCTCAATCATGATTTGGTCTCCTCTGTGTGACGCACTAAAACGGTGAATAACAAATTTTAAGGCTTAAAAATAGAGTCCAATGTCCACAAAATGTAAGTATATTAAAATATCTTTTAAAAATATACACTTCTAGGGATTTTTAATTTAATATTTCATATTCAATTTAATGTTTCATAATAAACTGTATACGAAAAAAAACAATGAGCTGCGACCCGATACTTTATTTTCGTGGACCTGTACCGGATCGCGTCCTACCATTTGGGAAATGCTATCCTAGATTATTTAACATGAAAGGAAGAAAACAAAGAGTCTATATATTACGTATTTATTTATATTTATTCAAAGGTACAATATATTACATCGTCTGCACTTCATTGCTTTCCAACGTCCATCACAATCCATCGTAATGACTAAGCAAATGATCAGTATGGTAAAGTGGGTCGCAACCCTACACAAAATACAAAATTAAGCATATACTTAATATCTACGTACCTAATCATTAACTCGGAAGTCAATACTGTGGTATAGGAAATAATACAAATTTCACCATGGCATGTTGATTAAATAAAGATTATGCATGTCTCATAAATAATGCGTAGCCATTATTTGATTATCTTGATAATAAAAAATATTGTTACGTTACCGTAGTGACTAACGAAAATATTTACAAAGAATTGTCAAATATCTCATAACAGAGAACAAATATATAAAGGTTCTATGAATCACACAAGTCGGACATAAGAATAATAAATAATAACTAGCAGCAAAACTCCCGCGCCAAAGTAATGCAGGCGACTATAATATACTACAGATTGGTTGTAACCAGCCGGGCAGGGCAACTTCATGGATAATCCTATATTTATCATATTTAGTATTCATTTTACTGTGGTGTATTTATATCTTCGAAACAATTCGAAGACAATTAAACAGCACCTAAGCTAATTTCGGATTATCCCAAGTTTTATTGCTACCTGATACTTTGAATAATATAATTTGAATAATGCTAGAGGTACTTGTTCGAATACAAAAATCACATAAACAAGTACTTATTACTGCTAGTTGGTATTTGTGGTTCTGTATAACATTTTACTAAGGCGAGCCTAAACTCAACAGCACCCTTAAATATGTACCTTGCCTGCCTTTTTTAATTTTAGTTCATACTTGACACGATGACAACAGTAAGGCGCTATAGGCTAAGGAGAGTACAGAATTTAGCAAGAAATCATTACTAGTTTTATATATTATTCTTATGAGTCGGTTCATGTTCTTCCTACTAACAATAATAGGATTCAAGAGTATATATGTCTGATATAAATAAAGTAAAATAGGATGAAGTCTTCCGTCGCGCATGTGGTCCATGACTCGAGTTGGCTAGCGGTCATTCCCAGTTCACTCCCTTATATAATATAATGAATCGCTAACACCTAGCTAGAGCTAGAGCTAGTTCCTAACTCACAACTGAACTATGAGCATACTTTAATATCACTAAGCACAATATACCGACGTATATATTAAACGCGTGCCACTCCACACCTTGATATACGGCATTTCAATGCACCGATTAAGCTGAAACTGTTTCGCCATACTTATAAAGAAGTAAAAAATGTCTAATTTACATCTAAATTTAGAATGGTACATAGTTCTATTAAGAAGATTTCCAATAACTACAACGCGTAACATTCTTAAAATTAAAAAGAAAATTGTAATTCATACGAAGTCCATATACTTGGTAATGCCTATTTTATTACGAAGATAATTATGATTAAATTCTAGTTATTACTGGATACAGATTTGAGCTAAATAAATCACGTTGCTGTTGCATTTTACATGTCCCCACCGGTACATTATAGGTATGAACACATTAAAATGTTTCACATTCTCATTCCACAAAAGCAGATCTCGATTACAAGCTATTTTGGCAACTTTGTGGACGTATGTCGAGTTAAGCTGCTTGACAATTTGTGCTTTACCCGTGTCGGTTAACAGCTATGTATAATTTCAGTCGGTGCTCGAAACAAATGATCATATAAAACATGTCATAAAAAGATTTAGAAATAAAAATCACGTACAAAATTAGGCCTCACCAAAATTAAATGCTTTGTCATGGAATATACCTTACAAGTAAATACACAAAGGAAGAATAACATAATACTGTACAATAATTTTACCGACTATTTGAGATAACGTTAAAATACGATGTAGTCTTTTGTCATCGTTGCACGAGTGAAGTATTTGAATTATAATTATAATTACGTAAACGTTAATACATAGCTAATATGCGTGGTGCGGTCTGTAAATCTTATCTCCGATTACATTACTAATCCTGTGGCAACACTCTTAAATGACCAATCTGAAAGTTACATAAATATTTATTATAAAAGTTTAATATTAAAAATTTAAAAATAATTTATTTAAAGTAAAAAGTGATGAAGAAAATATTACAAGATGTTTTTGCGTTATATAAAACGCAGAGGATTGACGGAACAACGTGTCAATATTTCTCGTTAATTCAGGTACAAAATACAAATCTCATTTTGTAAGATTAATCAAGCATTCCCACTATGCCAATCCACTAAGAGTACCGTATCGTCATTTCATTTCATCCAATCAAATACATCTAGCTTTGTTCCTTCAGTCCTTAATATCCAAGTAAAGTTCATCATAAATATATACAACATATGCTACAAAGAGATCCTCCTCGAATTTAGTGACAGAGAAATTTAGTGTAAGCACACAGTTTTATAAATTAAATAGTGAGACACACGCAACCATGACCATAAGTTAATTTTTATTAGAAGGTAGTACGAAATCGAAACTGGAACAGTATCTACTCGTCAAACGATCATTACACAGAAGACAATAGCGACACTCACCACTACGCTGAAAATGGCACTATCAAATTTACTCATTAAATCCTTAATCTCACGAAATCTCATTAAAAACGCGGCCCGTTATTGCAAATCGACGTTTGAGGGATACATTAAAGTAACCGTTAAGATATGTTAGAAATGTACCAAGTGCGGTATAAATATGCGTATAGATCGTCACATCGAGTTGATATAGAAGTTATATTGCAATGTGAGTCTTTTTCATTCGGTAAGTATGAAGCTCGGGTTAAGACTAGGGATGTTAATTTGAAGTTGATGAGCAAAACAATCGATCTTTGGCCTTATTTTTTTTTAAACGATACGAAGAAATGAATTGATATAGCGAAATGATCGATACCTGAAAATATACGACAGATATTTTCATTGTAATAACAGAATAATTTGCTACTTATTATTTTCGTCGACCAAATATCTGGGTAACACGAAAGACGCGTTGACCATTTTTTTGATCGCTGAAATATTCACCGGACAATACAGAATTTAAGAAAAATGGGCCTCTGATTTCTATAATTTTATGTACCGATTCTTCGAACTTCCATTCAAAACCATCAAAATCAATACTTTTCGGAATATATCGACATCCCTAGTCCCGTAAGACCTAGGTCCCTAAAGCTAAAATCTCGTTCCCTAGATCCGTGAGACTTCACCGGTAGTGCGTCGCGACGTGCGGACCGCGTGGAGCGGCGGCGGCCGCGGGTTAGTGACGGTGGGTGCGGGCGGCGCGCCGCTCTAGAACAAACCTTTCTTTTTCTTGTCCTTCTTGTCCTTGCCGTCCACCGTCCTGTAAATGATATAAATAATATTAATACAAACATAATCAAATTCAAATGTAGTTGGACTGAATAATTAAATAAAATAGAGATTCCGTAAAAAATATACAATGATATACAAAAAACAATAAGATCACAGATGGCCCTAAAATAAACATTAGGTGTGCGATGTCCACGCCAATCAGGTTCACTTACGCCTATATGTGTTTCACATCAAAAAGCTTTGTTGTAGTCTTGGATACTGGATATTAACGCACTGGTGCCAACAAAAGATGAGTAACTTCACCAAAAACACTAGTGTCTATGTCTTAAAATCAGGAAGTAAACTTTCAAAATCTCGGCGTGTGTGTGTTACTGTACGCCAGCATGTAAGCGTGTACGCGAGTGTGCAGGGACTTTGGTACGTGTATGAGCGTATTCACCTGCACGCCTCCACGTACGCGTGTACGCACCAGCGTGGGGGGAGGAAGGAGAGGGACGTGTATGTGAATTAGTGTGTGCGGTGCGGTACTGACTCCTTGCTGTTGGCCTCGAGCGAGCGGCGGCGCAGGTCGTCGAGCGAGAGGCCGGTGTCGCGCTCCCAGGCGGCGCGCTCGGCGAGCAGCGCGCGCTGGCGCTCCTCCAGCTCGCGCGCCTGCGCCTCGAGCGCGCGCCGCGTGGCCTCGTGCCGCCGCGCCAGCTCCGCCTCCGACTCCTTCAGCTTGGCACGCTTCTCGCGCACTTTCAGCTCGAACACCTGCAACCAAACAACAGGTAAAACTTTTGTTGATCCTCACGTATTGGATGTTCTTCGTCGATGTGTGAAGGGTTGAGCCCCTCATAATAATGTAAAATATGAAATTTGATTTAATGTCTCTGTGCTTATAAACTATTACAAAAACAAATTTTCACCGAGAAAACTTTTACATTTTTTTTTCTTATTTACCCGAAAAGTTCAGAAACTATTCTAGCTACCTTTTAACTTGAAATCAAAAGCTGCGACGCAATGGCCTAGAATTATTGTAGACCTAGAATAATCTCGTAAACCTACAAAAAGGCAGCTAACATTAACGACTGATTGGGACACACAGTTTCGAAAAATAAATTAAAATTATCTAACCTGTTCCATCTCACTCTCCATTTTCTTCATTTTAAGATCGTGTTCACGTTTTTCCTCTTCCATTTGAGCCAAAGGATTCCTGAGAACAAATACAAAATAAAATAATTCGCATAAATAAAACACAACAAGAATTATCACATTACAAATACAAACACATCCATACAATATACTACGTGTTATACATGTTGGTAAAAAAATTACATGCACATGCACAATACTGGCAACAAGCTTAATTTATTTACGTAAAAAAATATTTATCATATCATCATATATTTGCTCATAGATAAATTAAGGGGTTTAATTAGAGGTGAGATTCAAAATATGAAACAATCTGTTAATAAGGTAAGGAAAAATACAAATAACAAGAGTAACAAAGGTGTACTAATTTTTTTTAAAGGTTACATAATACAAAACTTATTACTATTTATACCATTTTATTACAAATCTATTAATTGATCATAAATAACTATGTTTTACATTTGTTTTTAATAATAATTTATTACTGAAACAATATCATTTACTCGAAACATGTGTACACACTAAAAAATTTAAAATTAATTTACTTTACGGTATTCACAAATTTTATAAACTACATAATTATTTTACAATATTTAAATTTAGTAATGTAATCAAGTTATTTTTATTCTACTACAATATACAATCAAATTGTTTAAGCTTATAACAACACAATCTATAATATAAAATATAGCCAAAATTGCCAAAACTATTATTTATAAATGTGCATGAAATATACTACAACCTAAAATCTACGACTAATGAAGAAATGTATCTACCAGAAGTATTAAACATAAATTAATAGAACTTTACATGAATACGATAGAAACATGCAAAACTAATGTAACCCCGTGCTGTAGGATGAAAAATGTATGAATGTTAAAAAAAACACACACACACAAAAGATAGTGTGCGCTCCATGGAACTTACCACACGGTTATGAAACTGTTCATCAGTCCTTGCGGGCACAAACTGAACACCAACACAACCATAGTTAACGTACAACACGTGGCTGTGTCCGCTCACTACATTGGCATTAATAACTGCTCCTTACAAATTTGTCACACCCACGGTTTTTAGGTTTGGTTTAAGGATACCTACTTAGGTAGACATGTAATGATGAAGATGGATTACTAGTGTGAGTATGAATATGTGTGTTTTTCTGTGTGTGTGTAGTACATACTAGTATTTATTTTGTAAATACTATTTGCATAAACTAAATTTATATTGTTATTTGATTTTTTACTTCAATTTATTACTCCGAAAACTTTATTTATTTCATTTAATTAATATAATATTAATATAACTTAAAATAATAATAATTTAAATTACAAAATGTTATGATAATGCTAGAATGCACAAGTATACTCTTTTGCATAAAAACATCATGTGTTCAAACAAGACATTTCTTAACACAATAAATGGTTTGTTTACTGAATGTATGGAAATCTCTCTCATAAAGGTGTCTCTTACATTGCATTGCAAGTGTCGTCGTAGTAGAATAAATGGATGCTAAACGATATTTGAAAACAATATAGGACTGTTTATCATTGTAAAGTATGCTTTACATAGTAATAATTTCACTATTAGAACAACTTTATCTATTAATTAAGGTAATTTGGGAATGACTATATCCGTAAAAAATCCAAGTGTATGGACGATTTTTTAACAGTGGGTATTGTATTGTAGACAACCAAAACATTTTGAACGGAAATATGTTATTTATTCTGCAAATTACCGACTTAACACTGCTTATTCGATCTAAAATCGCTTCAATGCATAAACATTTCAACGCCTGTATGTTTATAGTACACAACGTGCACGCTGCAATAATGAACGCGAGTGTGACACATTGTTTAAATTACCAGTAATGTGTAGTCAATAACATTGCGCTGTTTGTGTGACACACGCAAAATACCTTCGCGACGCGTTATAAAGGAAACATTGAACAACAAATTGTTATTAATGCCACTGTAGATGCGCATGAACTGCAAAGTTATTATGATTAATGGCATTTGATCATGGATATTTTAAACACTGACGTCAACTTCGCATTCCGAAAATAGTGACTATCTTTCACTAATAATCAGAATGCGGTTTAAATTTGAGAATGCAATCAAAATTATATGACAGTTTTTGGAATTATTACTTAAATTTATTAAAATATTCCATGTCAAATGATAATGATAAAATGTTAATAATGAATATTCCATTTCTGCATGCCCAAGCACGAAACGTTCAAATAATAGAGAATGTTATGCAGCTATCGCGCACCTCTAGTATAGTGAGAATAAAATATAATTTTTAACTCAAACTGCGACAGTAAGAAGAGAAAAAATCAACCAAAAGGTGACCAGACATGCAGCAATGAAAAACCATTACATCACTAGTAAAATCCATTTATCAAAAATATTTCTTTTAATCTTTGTTCAATTATAAATATATAGGTTTAAGTCTGGTCACCTTCAATGCGGCGACGACAGTAAAGAAACCAAGATATTTAGTAATTCACGTTATTAGTAGCGATAGGGAGCTGTCAGTAAAAGTTAATTTCGCCAACCCGGTCTACATAGGTTGTGAAATAGTCATGCCTATTAAAATTTAAAATTTAAACCATTTAATGTTGAATATTTTATTCTAGCAAACAAGAATTTCATTTCGTTACCATGTGTTAGTATTACCTTTTTAAACAAAATACATTATAAGTATGCATCAGAAAGATAAGTTAGAAATTGTAATCACCCATAACTTATCTTAGGGCAACCATTAAGTTTGACTATTTTATACCATGAATTGTTTTTTAAAAATAAAGGTACAATCAATGGTAGAAAATAATCAAATTTATAGGTACATATGAGAAATTTACTTAAGACGCACAATAGAAGTTTAGAGTGGTCTAAACCTATATGTTCATCCAAAAAACTGGAGAAATGTGATGATTTGTTCTTCTATCCCTCTTCAAGTAACAGAAGACAGAAACAAAATATTCCACTCTGAGCCTGTTATCCTTCTATTCAACATCTCAGATACCCACAGTACGCATTATCACTTAACATCAAGTAGATTGTGCACCCGTTTGCTACTTCTGTATCCCATAGAAGATCAATGAAAATAAGTTCTATGAATATTTCTCCTTAATACAAGAGATGAGCCCAGTAATGGATTAATGATATTATATAGATGAAAGTTTGTGAGTATGTATGTTTGTTACTCTTTCACCCAAAAACTACTGATCGGATTTCGCTGATATTTGACAGATACTTTGTGACCTGGATTAACACACAGAATGCACGGACGGTGCCGCGGAAATAAACTAATCGTAAATAAATTGATGTTCGATACACGACAGTTATATTTATAGGTCTCAGCAAGATATAGTTAACCCACAACCTATCAAGCTCAATTAAAGACAAACAAAAGGTTCAAAGTAGTCATAGAGATTGACATAATCGATAAGAGAAGTGTCGAATATAAAATGAAACGGAACATACTTATTAGAGTTAATCCTGTGCGGTTTCCCGTCGTGCGAGAGGCCGGCCAGCTTGCGGCAGCGGTAGTTCTCGTAGTGCACGGAGCTGGTCACGTCCTTCAGGTCCTGCAGGTGCGTGCGGATCACCATGTTGCGCAGCGCTATGAAGTCGCAGTGCTCCAGATTCTCCACTGGAACATTACAACAAGTGGTTATGTTTTAAACTAAGAGAAGAAAAAAATTCAGTGTCTTCACTATGATAAATAAGCATATAAAATTTTAATATAATAAAAATCAAGCATCCTCCTTGTATGTATAATTGATTAGCATCTTGATTGATAATTTTACCCATTTTAATTTTCAATGGTACAAATGTTAGCCATCACGTGCTCATGGTATTAAAAATGAAGATTAAATTTTGTTGTTTTAGATCTTTAATTTTAAGTTTATCTTCGCGGAATGAATTCATGTCAGAAAGTTAACCGTATTCCATGCATATGAATCGAAGTATTATTAATGTTTATCGTGAACATGTTTTATTACAAAAATCTTTGTGACTTTTATAACTTAAACTGATATAACAAACAGGTTTTACTGAGAATAACGCGTGTATTGTTACTAAAGCATACACGACAAAGGACAGATGGCAGACAGATTATTTATATATGTTACATTTGATGTTCATAGATCAAAGATAACCGCATATATTCTTGTACACATCTAGCTCGGTAAGTCGCAATGCATTGCATTATATAAAATACAATAAAGATAAAATAAAATTAATACTCAAAAGATAAAATTAATACTCAATTCGAAATATCGAGTTATATTATGATAGCTTTATTAAACGAACTTCCAATGATAGAAACTGCATTACTTCAAATGATATATAAAACCCACTAGCCATTTTAGCATGAAATGAGCGACTGCACAGTGCATGTTAATAATACCTACCTATGTTAATCGCTACTTCAAATTATACAGCCAAATGTGGCAATTTTCGAGTGTTCATAAACTTTCATAATACAATGTATGTGCACCTCAGTGTAATTTGAATCGAAAGCGTGTTCTGCCATATACATATTTATGTGTATGTATGAGTGAAACGAAACACATGATCGTTTTTTGATTATAATTTTTGTCATTCGTATTTTTCTTAAATTCATTCCAATAATCTGCGAAATTTGGGGCGATAATAAAAAAGGATGTTAAAATAAATAAATAAATAGCAAATTTCAGAAACTATTTAAATTTCTCTATCTATTTTTCCCTGTGGAAACATCTTTTTTGAATACAAATGTCACTACTACTATACTAAAATTGAAAAATATGGTTTTACATTTTTTACACAGTATGTCAAAAAAAATGTAGAACCATCTTTTGTGGCAAATAACATTTTTTTTTCATCCCTAACGAACAAATATGTAAATTCGTCACTGTTTCAATGTGTACTCACTATTATTTAATTTGCAAAAATATTTTTTCTAGTCTACAGTACGATCACGACAAAACAAAGTTGTCAACATTGTTTCACTCTGAGCGACGCCACAGGGACACTAATGTATAGTACCATCACAAAAAAAAATAGTTGTAAAATTGTCTCACCGTGAGGTAGCCCCAGGGTTATTAGTGTATATATATAGTGTATATGGGTAATGTCACAAAAAATAGTATATGGTACGATGACAAAAAAAAATGATGCAATTAAACTCACCCTCAGCGACGCCCCAGGGGTACTTGCGGCCGCGCACGCGGCGGCCCTCCAGCTCGATGACGGTGTTGGCGCCGACCACGGCGAAGGGCACGCGGTGGCGCAGCGTGCGCGCCGCGTCCGCGCCCTCGCCCTCCTCGCCCGCGCTCTCCGGGAACTCGTAGATCTTGATCTTGTGCTGAGCTATCTCCTTCATTATCTGCACGGAACGTACGTTTACGTATATATATAAAATTAGCAAATATATAGTATATTTTAAATGACTTAAGTAAGACACATGTGATTTCTGTTAAAATATTATTTTATTATGTAGGCCTGATACCTACATAAATGACATACGCATATATTAAAATGTTTTTAATATATGCCTATGTTATTATTTGTAATGTATGCACAATTATGATATGCTGATTGTGAGGAATCTCATCGACATAAGATTATCCCAAAGATATTATTTTTTTACTGAAGACATTCAGAACTTTTTAACAATATTTACCATATTGTCAATTACTTTTCACAAATTAAAAAAAAATGTGAACCCAGACTTATTATATAAGGTAGAACAAACGTCATTCGGTAGGAAGGTACCACCGCCACATCTATTTCTAACGTGAAGCAGATCTTGCGTTACAGTGGTAGGGTGTAGTTACCGGTTCTCTTATATATAAGGCGACCATCTTAACCATCAAGAGTACCAAATCAACTGTGATCGACTTTGAGAGCCCCTGTTCTGTGTGAAGTACATAGCTTACAGATTCCATTAGCGGGAGTATCCACTAACAATCAGGTGGACTACATGGTTGTATGCTACTGAAATCTGATAAAAAATACAGGTGTATCCTTTAAATTATATTTAGTAACCACATAACTGACATCTGTAATAAATCATAGATTTAGAAATCGTAAATGTTAAATATAATAAAAAAATTACTACAAATGCATTACTAATCTAATCACGCTTCAATCCCTATGTATAAATAACCCGATTTTACGACTACTTTAAGAACACATTAAGGCAAATATTGCTTATATACGAGATAAAATGAAATGTCTTTTTACGATAGAGTTCTTTGACCCGTCTAATGTTATGTTAATTATGCAGTATGCAACTTAAGTTATATGACATTTTAATTTATTCTATAACATATTGTATAATGCCAAGTAACAACGTTATATATAATAGAAGAAGACATTCGACCCTGACTTTTGTGACTTTTTTATTCAACCTTGAAGAATACCAATTCTAACTTTTTGTTCATGCCAATAACCTGATGTTTATTCACCGTCATTTTAATACCTTTCGCAGATTATAGAAAGCTTCGTTTTTATTTTAGCAAAAATATATCTTAACTGGATATTGATCTAAATATATATCCGTTATAGAAGCATCTATTTCCATGGTTGATCCAAAGGAAATAACATCTGTGCGAGTTCATATATGTAAATCATTGTACGTGTCCATTGTTGCGTTTAAAAAGCGTACCTGTTCCTTGAAGTCCTTGCACTCTTCCGGCGTCATCGTGTCGGCCTTCGCGATGACGGGGATGATGTTGACCTTGTCGCCGAGCCGCTGCATGAACTCCACGTCGAGCGGCTTCAGGCCGTGTCCGCTGGGCGCGATGAAGTACAGGCAGCAGTGAACGCGAGTGTCCGGCGGCGCCGCCTTGCGCGTCACGCGCGACTCCGCGTTCAGGAATTCCTCGTACTTTGATTCAACGAAGTCGATTATTGGCTGCCAGCTGGAATATGGTATTTTATTATTTGTGATATTCTGGTATATTAGGAAAATTGATTAAAGTGTATTTTAAGCGAGGGTCAAAAAAATTACTTCTTCTGGTACATTAAGGGAAATGGTTTGCAGTATATTGTTAGCGAGGAACGAAATTGCTATATAACGGTGTATACCATAGGTGTTTATTGATAAAATAATTATATGCCTATATACAAAGACAGTAAAAATCATTTACAATAACAATTTAAAACAAATCAACAACAAATAAACATCAGTAACACATGATTAATAAATTAACTATCAATAATTAAATAACAACATTATGCCACTATGTAACACATAATGACATAATGTTTTTATTAAGACTACTTTATAAAAGAAAATTTTGAAGATTATTGCTGATTGAAAACATGTAGATTCGACTACCTTTTTAACCTAATAGCAGCATTATTTACGTTGCTATGCGTTTTATTTAATGTAAGTAATAAATATAAGATGTTCCAATATAATATCGACCTTAGATAATAATGCTTGTTTTTATTAGACTTTCATACAGATGACAATAGTAATAATTATTAGTAGTGACCATTTAACATTAGTTAGACTGCACGAACCTTTGCTACTTCTATTACGTAAATATCGCGGTCTATTTAACACGGACTCGCAGCAAATAATGAGTAAAAGCCTCCTTCACAGTTGACTTCAACTTTAAGTTTCAATACGCATAAATATAGTTAATTTCTCAAAAATACAAACAAAATATTATTTGATGTAGTGTTTTTTGTTTTGTTAACAGTGTTTTGATGTAGTTTTATTTACATACTTTTTTTTATTTTACCATTACTGCAACTCAATTATTACAACGTGAATGAACACATGTTCGTTCTTTTTGTTTTTATTTTTTATTATCAATTTACTTCACTACTTCTTGCAAATAAAACATTCATTTAAAGAGATACGCGCCAAATATTATAATTTAATGTTATGTCGCTGTTTAAGAATGATATAATTAAACATTTTTTAAGGTGATAGAAGTCATTGTGGTTCGACTCAGGAGGCAACATCTCCTCACCTGTTTCTGCTTCATAACAGCAGTGTTAAACGCGGGCGGGTTCTTGTTTGAAGAATATTCGAGGCGTTCCGTCTTAGTCCTCAAGGTAGCAACGCATCAGTGGCCGACCTCAGCCAACTTCGTTTTTTAAACTAATCTAGCGTCGATTAGAGATGTCCATTGGCGACAAATGTCACTTATTAACGGATGGATTGCATGCTCGTTATAAAATTTAGCTAGTTATAAAGCGTAGCATGTCAGAGAAAAGTGAAACACTTTCCTTGATTTTTTATGTTCACTTCATGTTCTACAAGTGAAGTGTTCTAGTGCAATGTGGGTATAATCTGAACCGCATAAATGAGATTTCACGGTACTTAATATCAAAGCTATGGATAAGTTATATACCTTATACACAATTTATATACGGTGATAACCATTTAAGCGTGAACCGAAACGGCGTGTAACAAAATCGTTTATTCAGAATCGTGTAAACAAAACATAACAATAGGTATCGCGAATGGATCCGGTGATGCAAATCGGTATGCAACAGCGGATGCGGGATGAGGCTTCCACTTTTTGTACTACATCCTGCATGTGGCCGACCAAATTGGCGTCCTAGGCATAGTATCCAATCGCCGTTTTGCATAAATCTTTCGCAATAAAACCATAATGTCTATGAAATTAAATCGTCTACCTATAAATTAAAATATTTGCTACATTTTCTAAGGTCATACATAATTTCCATGAAACGATACTTAAGATAACGTTATACCTTTTGGCATTTTTTACGTAAGTCTTTATTTTTGCATGTCGTGTGATGTCGCTCTAGAATAGAACCACACCTTTTTCCGTTGATATAGACTAATGAACAAAAGGCTAATAGACGTTTGTATGGGAACTGCCTGCAGTAGACAATCTTAGAAATAGCCGAATATATTTTGATTAAAATATTATGCGGACTGCTTATAAGACTATTCCTTACAGATCGTCAGTAAGTGATTGAAATATCTAGGAGGACCAGTAGACAAATTTTTAAAGATTTTCAACTTCCGACAATTTGTAATAAACCTTCTGATAAGGAACAGTTTCGATTTTTATTACATAGACCCTTAGGTATATTACCTTACCCATATTCTAATCATACATTGTCCACACAGTAACTAAAGTACTGTAATACTAACCAATTGCTGTTATCGACAGCATCGCCGAAGCCGGGCGTGTCGACGATAGTAAGCGTGAGGTTGACGCCGTTCTCCTTGAGCAGCACCACGCTGGTCTCCACGCCGACCGTCTTCTTGACGCGCAGCGACGGTCCCGGGTGCTTGTCCCGGTCGTACACCTCCGTGAGGAACAGCGAGTTTATTAACGTCGACTTGCCGAGGCCCGTCTCGCCTGAAAAATTTATATTTGTTCTGTTATAAACTGGAGGACAACAAATTGCATTGTAATAACAGATATCCTTAAAAATAGCCAAGGTATAAGCATTAGGTAAAATACGAGTTGAGATGTTTTAAAAGGATATGGATATTAATATTTTCATGAAAATTTCATATTTGCACTTGATATATTTAGTATGACATTATACTGAGATTTACTTTCTTGAAGAATTCATATCCACGTTATTTTGTACTAGTGTATAAAAACATATTTGCATTCTTTACGAAACAAGACTTTCATCCGTCACATGATAAATAGTCATATTGTTACGACTTAACGTACAATAAAGAGCAAAATGCCAACATTTTATGATTATTCGCCACGATTAAAATATAAAGAAAGATCGCATTACGGCTATGAATTCTCCTTAAATCCCGCTTGCCAACATTGTCCGAATGAATATAAAATGCTATGCACGACAGACACCTCATTATACAAAACAAAACGGACGATCTTTATTCGTAACACAAAAGGCTCCGTGTTTCTGTCTGCTTCGTAATATGTTATCTGAGAATCATAAATTATTGAAAGCAAGCAATTTCTCCTTACCTACGACCATTAATGTGAACTCGAATCCTTTTTTGACCGCCTTTCTGTACACCTGATTTGGTAGATTTGCAAATCCGACATATCCATCTAATTCTTTGGTTTTGGGTTTTTCTATCTTAGGTAGGTCTGGTTTTGGCGCGACTGGTGGGTGATCCGGTTTCTGGATAAAAGATAAATATAACAAAATTATTTTAATGACTAAATAATGCCACAAATTTACTATGGAGTTCTTTACGTGATGATTTTTGGTGAAATAAAAATTACTTCGCTATTCAAGCAACTATCAAGAATCAATTCATCATCATCAAACTATCATTTAATATGTGATACTGGATATGAGTACACTCGGTAACTTACAATTAATAAAGTCAATAATACCTTAATAATATTTTCTGTACTCCTTAACGGAGCGGGTACTGATGGTGGTGCTGAGGTGGGTACAGGCGGGGCGGGCATCTGAGGCGGTGCAGTCGGTTTCCCGACGTCCACGGACACGCTATTGCTCAGCTTGTTGGGCGCACCGCCATTTGCGTCGTGATGGTTGTTCTCGAGCGGATCCGGGAGTGTCGCGGAACGTTTGGCCAGTGCGTCTTTCAGAGCAGAGGGCGCGATCGGCGGAGCGGGCGGCGCGGCGTTCCCCAGCCCCGTGGCGTTCACACCGCCCCCACTCACGGTGTCCGACTTGAAGAACAGCTCGCGTTTACTTTGTAACTGTAAAAGATAAGATATCCTGTTTATTTAAAAAGCTCCGCTCGATCGAATGTAGGACATACGGCGAGGGACAGTTACGAACTTACGACCCATGTTAACGACCCGTCCCGTGTTTACTAACAACGCGTCGTCGACCGCTTGTAACATTCGTACGGTATTGACAGGGGTATTTCAAATTATTTTATGCAAAGGGTATAGCTCATAAAATTTGCATCGATGCGCAATTTTAAGCAACATACAGTAGAAGAATATCGCCGCTGAGAACAAGTAATGAGACTCCCGCTGCGAAGTCATAAATTTGCTCTACAATTACGAAGGAGAGAGGTAATATTATTATATAGCGGCGGCGCTTGTCGGTTTATACCGTATATATAAGTGCGTGTCGCGAAGTCGGCACAGCCGGCTCCAAGCTCGGCGTCAGATGACTCATCGATACCGATATCAAGGCAAGTGTGTAATAATATAGCAATCTAATACGAGATACTTATAAATACTATCGTCTCTACCATAATGAAGCTGAGTGCATGTTTGCTATTCTACGATTGACATCTATTTAATCACTGATCGTACTCGAGAATACGAAACACTAAAGGAAAACCTTTAAGAAATATCTGGAACAGCGAGTGGCGCCGTCGGGGCATTGGTCTTTTTTCGTTGCGATTTCACGAACGAGTCGCCTGCATTGGCACGTATACTTATGTTTTATATATTGGCTCCACATGTAAAAGCGAAACCAGCTGTTGATCGCAGCGTATAGTGGCATATTGTAGTTTGAGAATCGAGAAAGCGGTGAGTCACGCGGAACTTATAACCATAACTGCGCACGTGATTCATACTCGAAGAATATCTTAACTAATGAGCCTCAACATACCATGAAACAACATACACAATTACATTCAAATAAGCACACATCTTGAGTAATCTCCGCGTAAGACGGCTAAGACAAACGGACGTACTTACAGAATAAAATTATATCCGATATTATGTATTACGATACACTTACGTATACAATTCTGTGCAATAATTTGTATCAAAATATTCAATGTCAATACATCCGAATTCAACGAATCAACTCAATCGAATGAGTATTACTAAAAATTCGTCGCTGCTTACCTATACCGAATAGCGTCAAAATCGTATTTTAAAAATATTCATTTCTACACTGTTCTATTCAAATGACGAAAGTCTCATAAAAACTTGAATGATCGTATTGAAATTAAAGCAGTCGACGTGCTAAAGAATGTGTAGGTATCTCAGCAGTTAACATCAATGCTCCCATTGTGGAGCAACAATGCGCTTCAATTATACTTATCACTAGAGATGGGCGACTGCTAAAAAACAAACAATCGATTCTCTCGAGCTCGAATCGGTCGAACGATTCAAACGAAGCAAGAAAATCCAGTTTAATTGATCCGATCCAAATGAATCATTTGAATCTCCTCCAAATGAAACTTCTGGGTGCATAAATTAAGCATTTGTCTACTGCCTACAGCGTCATGACTGTATATATAAACATCTGGTATTTATAGGTGCTGGAACTAAAGGGTTGAAAGAGAGTGTTAGCCGTACTTAGCACTGTTGGCCTTATCGGGACACATGTGAAAAATGGGTAAATGACGAAAGTAAATACGTGAATATTGTATGATTAAATTACATTTTTAAAACTAAATTAATAATAAACTACATTAAGGTACAGATTATTTTAATTTATCGCATTTTGAAAATACGTATTGCTCGATTGAAAAATTTCGATCTACTCAGCCCATCTCTGGCAATCACGGCAAATATTGTGAATTGTAACTGCTATACTTAAGTATAGCAGTCACGTCAACTTGTGCAGTTTCGCAAAGTACGACGACCGAGTGTACTAGCTACGGCCCATTCTAATAATATCTACGAACGATCGTCCGACACAATGACTGACCGATGCTAGGACACATTTATGTATAAGGATACCGTTTACGACTATTTTACGACCTCAACAGGCTCCACTTTGCTTTAGATAAAGTAAACAACTCTACAAATAATTACATCGTGTAAATTAAATAAAGATATCGGCTCCTAACCATTACACTATGAGCGCATTTTGAAAAAAATGGCTGTTTCTGCAATAATTTTCAATTATATTTTGTCAAGAAAAATAATTAATTCGTCTATGGAAAGTTTATACGCACAACGAATGCTTTAGACTAAACTGGCTTAAGCTGTTGGCCTCAACCCTGTTACTTATTAGCTTACTTAGCGGTTAAGGCTTTCGGTAACGACAGAAGGGTCTTGAAAACGGATTCCTTTTAGTTTTATTGCCAGTTTATTTAGTTATTAGACTGAAAATGTTATTTACAAATTTATTACTCAACATATAACCATTCTTTATGCTAGTGTACAATTGAACATTGTACAATTGAACATTTCCATTTCAATTTAAGTTGTTTCTTATCGGTATCAATACTTTAGGACCATTTGATTACTATCAACACCTATAGAACTGTCAAGTTAAGAATATTCTATTGAGTCATATTAAATAGAACCATTGAAAAATACCACGAAAATCAACGTAGCAGCAAATAAAACACTTATCAATAAAACATAAAATACAATCATACACGCATACATCATTATATTCATTTTGTTCGAATAGCATATCATATATCATATCGTATTGAATATTGTCATCATATCATATTTAATACTAAACGTCAAGTAGGACTTCCCAATTGCTTACAGATCGTATTATTGTTAGAGCTGCTGATCGTCGTTCGATGTTTATCAGAGCAAAGACATTGTACTCGTATTGTAACGTAAATAAAACCAATCGAATTGAGCATTGGAAAAGAATTTGTTTGTTTTCACAGGAAGCAAGAGTAAACAACCTACTTTCATTTATTTGTTGATAATATTACTAAAGCCAGATGTTAAAACGCGAGGTACTAAATGAAACAAGTCATTTGTGTAACACTTTAACTTACAAAATATTGAACTATTTTGACTTTCAAATTGTCTAATTGCATGGAACTAAGACAATATAGTTTTGAAATTTGAAATATTCCCTATCGATAAAGAGTGTATTGATATTTTGGTACATAAATATCATATTATTGACTATTGGATACCAATTTATGAATATTAAAAAGACAACTCGCATATAACAAGTGTTTTTGATAAGAACATTTTTGTTCGTAAATTTAGGCAGAAAAATCTGTTTTATCTGTTACAACAATTATTAATGTAGTCGAAATTTGACCATAATTAATACCCGACTAAAAATAAACTTCATATTCATCAAAGTGCAAAATGAATGGTTATCAATTTCACTGTGAGGTACAACTGCTTAAATGTATTTGACAAGACTTTATTTCAACTTTTTATTTTAATTACTATTCTTTTGAAACTTCAAAATTTTACAACTAATAAAGAGAATCACTTTAATTTTACAATCGAGTATGAAGTTTTGTTCCCTCTATATACTCACTGTAACTTCTTCGTTAAAAACACATGCACTAAATAAGCCCTTGAAATTCCTTTTAAACATAACAACAAAAATATACAGTATTTATATTTATTATTTAATAAAATAATAATACATCATGTATGGAATGTACATTTGTAGTTCTAATACTGATACTGAAAATACTAATGACGGAATAGGCAAATTACTTCATACAGCTAAACGGATATTTCCTCCTATAACCGCACAACATTTACGTGTATGGGTGGGAATATTCAAAAGCAGTATATTATTGTTATATTATTTCCCTAACCTAACAAACCCATGAACAAACGTGGTTTAAAATAAAACCGCGGTTAGCAGCCATAGAGTAACATCAAAAGGTCTGATATCAACACCATGTTTATTTCCTGTCTATGGCCCAATTTTTGTAGCAGTGTTATTTATAGCAATATTTATCACATTAAAAAATACATGTTTTTTTTTCATTTACAATACTGGTAAAATGATAAAGATTACTTGGTTGCAATAATATTCAAAATATAATATTAGGTGCCATTACTGACACAGTCATTAAAATTATGATGCCTACAGCTAGAACACACAGCAAGAATCAAGGCAATTTATTTAATAGAACCCCAAAAAAATCACTGTACGATACATTATTAGCTAATAACGCATAGTCTTCATATATAAGTGAATAGAGTGAATGTCTTAGTGTCAGTCTGTGAATAAAATTCAATACAGTAGCAATTGTCGAGTTTCCGGCCGGCGCCGACGAGGGCCCCTCCTTGAATTATATCGCTAGATGCACGACGTGATTATCTTTTAGTTGGTGGCGATCATTACACGAATGATTGACTTTAGATTGCATCGATGTATACCAACTCACACGAAACAAAACACGCAGTGTAAATTCACACTGTTACGTGGTGTATGTGAAAGAATGAATTCATAATCTTCCAAATTGCTTCCAAAGCAACCTAATTTAACCATGTTCATAATGTTATGGTATCAAAAAGTACACGAAATTTTTACAAAAATGAATACATCGAATAAATGGAAAATGAGAAGAATTAACAAAATTATGATTTTTAATTACATGTGAGCATTTATGCGTATTTACAGTTGGTATATTCAAATTAATAATGGCTCTTTTGAGCATGAGTATAGGCCTATTTGTCTAGAATTACACATACACGAGATAGGTAAGGATATTATTGCCTTTAGCAAGGAGGTAATGGTTTACATTAAGCCTTCAATGTATACGGGATTACAGATAAATATATTATGTAAATTTAAATTGTTAATTATTGTTACGAATAAAACGCTAAACTTTTTATTTCATAAGGATTCATTGACTTATAATTGAGCTCTAGGTAGAATTTCCACCTAAAGTCAACAGAAACTTGATATCAGTCGTATAATGTTTTATGACACATATAAAACTAAGAGTTTTCGCTTTTAGTTATAATGAAGAATAATATTAGTAAATAGATTTAAGTGATCATAAAAACCAAATGATGCAAATGTATGTGTTAAATGGCCCACCTATGTAGAGATAGCTGCAATCATTACACGCGTGATTGACTTCGATTGCATACCCGGCTCTACGCCCCATATTAATTGAACGAGAAATACGAATGTCACGGCTCACTCAAATCAGTTCATGTTTACATCATAATAGCAGAGCAAGCCCTAACGAATCAATTTTAGTATTATATCAATATAAACAAATTCATGGGACTCATCTACATTAATATATAAAAAATAGATGGTGTCTGTATGTTTGTGTCCAAACACGCAAGATCCCCTGGTCCGATTTACATGAAATTTTGCATGGATGTAGCTTATTTACCTAGACAACTTATAGGGTTCTTATTTCGATATTTTGCACTATTTAAAGATCTTGACAATTTTATCGACGACACCATAGCCTTTGGCTTCAGACATCCATATTTCCATTTTAAATATAAAGAGAACGTTGCGATTCACGGCTACTTTAGCTAGTGTTAAATATATCATAACATATTATTTTTTTATTTCTTCGGCTTGACTCATGCTTATTTTCGGAGATAACCCGCCTTACTTCTTTGACCTATTCGAGGTCCTTCCTCATTAGCCCGAACCGGTCGCGGCGCGTTCCTGTCCAATGCAGAGAAATAATAATAATATTAATATTCGGCATTAAGGATACTTACGAAATCATGACATGTAGCTATTAATTTGACTAAATCGCGGCTAAATGAAGGGTCAAATGTAAACGCAAGAGGGGGTTCTTTAATTAGGTATGTAGGTATAATTATTTATAGATTTGAATAGTAAAGCTATAATGTTTAAAAATATAATTACCAGATAATACAAATATTATTGTGATTTTCTTGACTTGTGTTATATTTTATGATAATTTGAATGATTACTTACATACCACTATTTTTCAAGTATTGGTAAAATATCTCAATTTTAATATCATAGGCGTTTACTGTTTTTATTTGACAATTTCTCAACTGTAAATAAAATTAAGTTTTTTTTCCTTTTTGCCAATAATTGTTTACAGTAAAGAAACGATACTATAAGTACACATGTAATTCGCGTTTATCATTAAACGCTATTCATACAATTGTCGTATACGCATACATTATAATATCAAGATAATCTTAATATGTAATAATATAATTTCTAAATGAAGACAAGAAAAATGTGTTCTTACTTTATATGTCACTCTTAATTCTTATCACATTCAAACAATTAAAATTGTCTGACAGTAAGTTATGAGATTACATATTTTAGTACCTAAGTAGATAGAAAGTGTCGAGATTAACAATGATCGGTATACTTAAGGAATCTAGAATACTACATAAAGTTGACAATAAACTCGGAACTCGACCTGAATCGGGCAAGACAAAAAATAAAATCACCAGTACACGGAAACACAATTTACCGAGTAACTCTGGCTCGAACACCACAGGCCTGGGATTATGAGTCATAGATCTTTCGATATAGACACAGTCGAGTATGAAACTAGTTCATGATTTTAGCTTCATTACAATTATGATTCTTTATTTCACTACGTAATTGAAGGGTATAGTAAATATGAGACGTTACAACATAGTCCTCGGAGTATTCAAATGGCAATGCATGTGCGTCTAACCCCTGTTTGTTTTTTTATTTTTTGGATTCGGTAGCAGTTGCACTGTCTATTGGCTGAAGTGACAACTGCGTTTAGGCGGACCGCGTGGTAATTTGTGATATTAGTGCGACATAAGAAATCGGAAGTTAAATTAATTGTACAATTAAGTAGGACTTTTTTTTAAACCGACGTAATAATTAGTAACAATTAGTAAAGGATTAATGTACCTTCTGTGTGGAATCTTTAGTTTTCCCTGATTGTATAAATATAATAAATGAGGTACACACACTTCACAGATATATAATGAACAACATATATATGCCACCATTGTTACTATTCCTAGACTTGAATTAAATTTCCGTTATACGACATTCTATAGCCGCGTCCGTTTCCAAAACAACATCGCCGTTTCTACGGGAAGTAAACATTAATGGGCAAGTGCACGTGAGTTAACAACTAATAGGTAACAGACGAGGTGGCGAGCATTATATGAGCTAGAGTGGACACTGCCAACACAGGTGCTTTATACTCGCCATAACTATTTACGCGCACACTGAACAAAGTTACGCTCGACCAATTAACTTGAAAGTTACTGACATTGAGTAGGTACGCTTTATGGGAACGATATTATCCAACGCCATCGATCAAAATCAACCCATTTGCACCATTGTTGGACGAATGTCTTTACAAAATCAAGAGTATATCGAGTTTCTACTGGACACCTTAGAGAAAATGTTTAGGTACATATTACAACAACTTAATTCACGATATCTATTCACGTCGTAATAAATAGCAACTAAGAATAAAACTATTATCGTAACCGAACCCACTAATGAGCCCGTGACTATGGGATGATAATGGAACTAATTTCTATTTTTAATTAAGAGCTACTATATAAAGGCATTCATAGTTTGTCAAGCAAAGCTTGTACTAATAGCGATTTTACGCTGTGAATATTCTTAGATAAAAAATGTAATTTAAATTGGACTGCATTATTTCGAAAGAAATTTCCACATGAGAAGCTCGAAAATGACCAATGCCCTAAGTAGCGAAAAATCGAATACATAGCTCCTCAAGTGATTTGTACGCTATAATAGTTGGTAAATTTAGGTGCATGTATCACGCAATTGTAATCTGAAAACAGATATTCAGTCAGTACAGTCAGGGTAATAAAATCGATCGATTACCAACCACGGCAAGGGATACATCAGTCTAAATACTCGCCACAATCATGATACTGGCAGTTTTATCGCACTGATTTCACTGCATATCGAAAGACGATAGCTGTAATTTGGGTCGACGTCAGTTCATTTAACATTACTTTCTCTACACGGATTCTCTGTAGCTGTTCACATACCTAGTTATTTCCCAGGCATTTTACATTGTCAACGCTTGAATGAAGTAAATGCATTTGTAATGCAGCTTATTAAGTGCGATTGGAACAAAATTTCTCTTGCAACTTGCTAAATCTGCTTCTTACATTATTGATCAGTTTATTATTAGTATTATGTTACATCATACCCGTGACTCTTAAACTTTTGCAGTTTCATATTTTACAACAATTTGATCACCATATTATTCTGCTGCGGAAGACGTTTTTGTTAAATTACGATGAATTTATTAAACACATCCATTTTACTGATATTATCTCGTCTACATCTATTCTCTTAGGCTGTTTTTGTACCTACATGCTTTTGTTTATGGCACCCACGACACAGAATACTCCTGAAGTTTATTAAATGAATGCACTTAGGCTCTTGTGGGCGTAAGATGCTCAAGCGTAGGCAAAACCGGAGTAGGGGCGAATGAAACGAGTTGATTGGGTTAAGTTGGCAGAGGTGAGCACAATGCAAACTATAATGAACTACGAACACTCAATTTATTGCAGTGCACATCGCCAAGGTTAATAAGAACTAAAGATGCAATTTTGATGAAAGATAAGAAACGTAACCAACAATTGTAGGAAACCAGTTGATTACATTTAATAACTATTCCAATTCACAGACGCACATTAACATTTTTTGTAACTAACATTACAGAAATCATTACGTTGGCTTAGATAACATGCTTGATAAGAAAAACCACTTGAACGCGGGATGAGGTGCAGCAACTAACTGGCATGACGTAATATTAGATAAAACATAGCTTTCGTTGCTGCGGTCTCAAGAATACAAATATACAAGCTTCTGTGCGTTTCATTTATATTTTATATGATATTTTTATTTAAAGACGACCCTGCTTGGGCCGTATACAATCAGGATTCTCTCGGATGCAAAACGATGCACTCCCGACGCTTTTGAATTATTCATATGATAATGTGATACAATGACAGAACGATCCTGTTTAGATGTAGGTATCTGCTGAGTCTCACAATGAGGATACTTGTAGTTGGCAACATCATCATTGACATAAAACTTGAATACACTTATAAAACGAAGGCGGTTCCGCTCGCATGCACTTCATTTAGTCCTCCATTATTGTGTGAAAGTCAAAATAATTTGATGTTCCAAGTTTAATAAAATCTACAAATTCGTTTTCATATTTTGGTTATATGTAAATTAACATAAAATAATTCAAAAGTTAGGAAATGGAAAAAAATCTAATAACAGAAAGACGTGACTAACGCCAAGAGTCCTAACAAAACAGACAGAAAAACAGATACGAAAATTAATTTACTGTAGTAGGTACTAAAAACGCGAAATATCGTTACTTTTACTTTTGAAAACCATTCAGTCGCAAAATGCATCTAAAGAAAATTGAGACCAACTCATATACAGTTAGGACACATAGTTCCGTTACAGTTCTAGTGCATCATTGTGTAGTTCCTGCGACCCTGGGTATAACTGGAACCAGAGTAATCATCGAGCCGCATCTAATGATTCAGAACTTAGAAGGATTACGCAAGAGAGCCAGCAAAGCCCTTCAGTCTCCATCACCATGATGCTTTTTCGTAACTTATCATACGTATACCTTGTTCTAGCTCGATCGAAAATAAATATTCAAATTAAAACAAAATTTGACAACAATATTTGTTGGGCGGGCTGGATGATTATTTATAGTAGTGAACCTAAATAAAAACTCGTAAAAATAGAAATTTATAATTAGGTTAATACATCCTGCAATTTTTAGTACAAGGTCCAACATTACATTAAGATAAATTTCATTTAAAGCGACAAAATTATCAAAACATTAATTATGTTTAAACAATGTAAAAATAATACAATCAAATGGTATGCACTTTGCGTTTGATTAAACATGCATTACCTACATGACTTGAATTTGAGTCTCATTAGGCTTGGAAGGACCATGTTTAATTGGGGTTAAATTAATTGCCATTTAAATTAACAGCGCGAACAATAGTAGTTGTTACGTATGAACCTTGGAAAGGTGTTTAGGTTAATCATATTATTAAGGTAACTGCCTGTTTGTCGCATATTAAAACACCCCTACAACATGAGCGTCTAACGCATCCAAAAATAATTTAGTGACATAACAATCCACACAATTTTAAACAGTTCCTAAAATATTACAGAGAAGCCGACAATAATGGACGACAAGCTATATTTTAGGCAGGAGCTATTTAAATAATATGTACGGTCCTTTATAAAGCTTTACCGTCTCGATACTATTTTACGATAACACACGTAATCAATTAACATTATCGATGCGAATTTTTCACGAACGTTTACAACGGGAAAGGAAATTTCCCGTGTTTGCTAACTTGCATTACTGAGCAATTGAAACAAAATAAACATAAATTTAGTTTACATGAGATAAAGCAAGTCAGTAAATATTATCGTCGTCGTATAGTTGATAGACTACTTGCGGCTTGCGAGACACATTTACCACTTATAGATAAAGCAACAAGCCAGGGCGCCAAATGCGGCTGTCTCATATTATTGTATAGAAAGTCAACGACCGACACAGAGAGCTAGCTGCGTATAATATTTTAATATTCATATAATATATAAAACATATTATATTTCTAGAAAATGACTTCAAATTTCTATATTCCAGAGGACCTTCATGTCAATTAAAAGGGTTTGATATTCGACCTGGTGGAATTTACATGCCCGTTTTGGGACAGCGTGATTCGTCTTCTTGTTCATGGCACCAATAGCACAAGAATTGTGACATAGGCTATGGAAGTAAAAACATATGAATGCAAATAACAATGCTTTACCGCAATTATTAAGAAAAACACTCGTACGAACGTTTCAATGATTACTGCAATAACCAGAAAATACAATCAAGATGTAGATCATTTTTATTTTCGAAGATATCCAATATGAGTCAAGAAATAGACAGATACTGTGATCAAATAAAGTAGAACTTAATTTTTTTATTGGTTGTTAATAGTTTATTTAACTGTATTTGAAGTCTTCTATCAATAATCAATTTAATCAAATTGTTACATACCAATTATATTAATTGACTGTATATATCTGATTCTTTTTCTGGATTATTATGTGCAATTTATCTAGACATTATCGAAGCGCCGACGCACTCATTCTCATTGACGCTCACACGTCGTCGAGTCGCTGCTGATAGCCTGGACGATAAATCAATACAAGCCTACCGCACAAAACAAAACAAGCAAGACCCACACGGCTATCAGCGGTCATATCGTACACAGGAAATATCAGATAACTTCACATCTAAAATCAATACTCATTTATATTCTCACCTCGGCCTTTCTACGCAGAGACAAGTTCCTCCATATTTCTCTCGGACTTGTCCATCCCACTTTGCCTTTATCAACACCACTGTCACCGACGCTACTCGCACACCTATTTAGCTTAGTTTGATGCGTTGTGCCGTTAGCCACGGCCCGATTTGCCATTCTACTCACAACCGAGGACGACGAGTAGAAATGTCTGGTAAAAATATCTATAACACCAACTTTAAAAGTCCGTTAAACACATCACTGGAACAATTTGAAAAAGGCAACCCCTCAAACATACGCAACATTTGCGCAAGGCACCTTTATCTTTAATCGTAACGGCCGTTTTTCTTTTGTTTCAAGCACTGCTATCTACTACATCGTATAAGATAATCATAAAGGTATATAATCACTTCCACTGAATTTGCGAAAATTGAGCACTTTTAATTAAAACACGATAAAGTGTTCATGTACGTACAGCGAACAAGGTTTTAAAACAAATAGACTGTTTTAATATGAGGCACATTCACGTCTGTCTGTATCAGTTTGAGGTTAAGTTACCGGCACTACCGGCTGCCGGCTGGCAGGGCACACAAGCGCCCCGTTGACTCGAGCCGGACCCACACGGGGCGAAATAGGACATTACAAATTTTAATGACTCACACAAATAAATGACTTCAACGTTCACTAATGTCTTTATATACCTGTGACACATGTAAAATTAACATTAACACCACGTAACTAAAATTCAATGTTAAAATTTACGAATTATAGTATTTTCACTTATTAAACCACCACTAACAGTAACACATTCACATTACAAAATTAAAAAAAATATAAAACGTTAACAATTATTTTCATTTAGATGTGACAGTAAGTAGGCACTTTGCTAATTATTTAACAGAGAATAAAATGCAACTCGTGTGTAGAGACCCGCTGTGCCTCAGGTACCAGTTAATTATGGCTATATCTACGTATAGACGTAAAAGGATCCCAAGTCCGTCACACTTATACCCACCAGACGTACAAAAGCTGAACCCCCGTTTCAACAATGAGAAAACATCATATTGTGTTCATAACAATTCTGAGTCTTAATACACTCACGGGAGAGTTGAGTTTCAATAGCAATAAATCTACAGTTAATGTCTTTCGTTTCCGTTTTATGTACAGTGCAAGAAGAGAACGTGTCCTAACCGCTTTTGCTGGTTCATGAAAAAAATTAAACCAACTCTCGCATCGAAATGTGTTACTGGAAATTATAAAATGATTATTTCGCAATGATTTTGTATTTAAAAGCTATGGATTTTGGATATTGTATCTTAAATTCCTAACCTTTCTTAACTAACCCATCGGTCTACTATAACATGGAACCGATAACAAAAATCTTCCAGAAAAAACGCAAAACAAACGTGATCCTATCGATACAAAGATAACAATGTTTGTTCACATAAACTTAAAAGACCATTTACGAAACTGTGGAACAAAGACAGCTTTCAAGTGATACCTATTCATTCATTCGTCTTGTACTCGTTGACTTTAAGCTCGCACTGTAGGTAGGTACTTTAGGTAGTCGACTAGTTGTGCTTTGTGTTGCGCGTGGTCTTACGGAAACATAAATCCAAGCGAAGATTTCTTAAATTTCCTTGTTTATCCTTGTTTATAATATTTGTTACCCCTTCGAGGAATTTTCAGGTCAGGGTTCGACCGTGAAACATTTAATGTCTGTTTAGTGAATTCGACACATGCGAGCAGAATGGCCGCCGCTACATGGGTTATTTTTAACCCTGTATACGTGGGGTCAATCACCCGCTTAGTCCTCCCGCGCCACGGACCAGTCCTATCACACGAGGAACTTGCGTGGGAATACACCAGCCTCCTTGAACGGAGAGAGGAAGGAGACGGCAAAAACACCATAGAAATGCTGGTCACGACATCTATGCTGGGTAATTGAGTCGTGATTTCTTAGAAAACATGCCTTATTGTACCGCCGGGGTTATCAAAGTAAGGAACTTATAATTAATTTCTTCTAAAAGTTCAATGTAAAGGTGAAATTCTCTCGAATTCACTAAATCAACATGAAGTCGCTCAACGGGTTATTTTTTGGCAACGTTGGCTACTACTCTGTAGTCCACTATATTGTCAAATTGTTTCAATACTAACTGCGAACTTGACACCTACCCCACTGCCTCAGTGAGAGGGAGATGGTGAGATTGCAGTCAGTTTTGCCCTGAATTGCTCGATAAAGCCGGCGACATATGCCAAAAAACAGTCCGTTGACTAGTCACCGTTATCGAGTTAACTTCCAAAAAAGTTATGTTTTTGTTTCTTACCTTTTTCAGTTATTTCAGAAGTTACCGCAACGAAATAAGAGCCTTGAGAAGACATACGATGTCCGAATTCGGTATAGAATGAAACAATATTGGCGTGGTTAGTTAATATTTCTACCATTTGAAAAAAAATAAACCAGTTTTAGCCAGTTCATAGATCCTATAATAATGTCGTACGATAAATTATAAAACAGTAACATATTCCGCTTTAACACGTGAGTGAAGTCTTCATTTTTTATTGAGATTATACGAGTATAAGTGTTTTTTTATTCTATCGTGTTTCCTTACATCATACGCCACATGGGACCCCGTACAAGTTTTTAACGACTCCTCTGTTTTTATAGACTTCTGTTATTAAATTACTTCTCATTACATAGGTCATTAAAAATTTAGTATAAAAAATTCGACTATTTTAATATAACATATAACTTATATTACTGCTGCTACTTGTATATACATCTTACATTTAGCGTATTTTTATTATAGTAATCCATCTAATAAAAAAGGCGTAATATACTTTTAACCCACTTCGTTTATATTTACTAATAATAATGATTAAATGATAAGAGAAATGAGTAAAAAATCATGATCAAAGTTTAAATTTTTAATACTATCTACCTTCATTTTTATAGATTCTGGAGTTCTCAAGAGAGTGCATTATTTTTATTCAATGCGCCTTCCAGATGGCAACCAAGTGTTTTACTGCTCTCTTCATACGAAGTAAATGTTTAATGTAGTGCAAACAATTCTAATAAGATCTAACTGTTACATCCTATCCAAAATATTAATCATTTAACCCGTATTTCAAGCTAGTCGTGAAATCGATGTAAATACAACTTATTATGTCCACTTCTACTAGAAAGTATCAAGTAGATACTATGTAAATCGCGATATATTACAACTAAAATATGCGAAGGCAATGCACGTATTGCACGTCGCGTATTGTATTAGTATTGCATCGGTAAAAAAAACGTATGGCACCACACCAATGTTTACGAAACTAGAACGTGTTTTGTCTTGTGTATAGGGTTGATTGTACTAAAATAACGAAACCTCCCTTTTTGGGGTGCGTTAGGTTCGATTAGGGGAATTGTTTGAGGGTGAACAAGATGTACGACAAGGGGACTCACTGTGGCCGTGTCGGTGAGGGTGACGGTAGCTGAGGTGGGTCCACCATTAGTCCCCGCAGTGTTAAGAGACGTCAGACTCGCCACTTGGTTATTGGCGTTTTGTTCGATGATTCGTTGACGAAGAGCCAGCCTTTCGAGACTGGCCAGTCGATGTGATCCACCTGCGCCTTCTCTGTCCCGTTCCCTAAGTCCTGTTTGACTGAGAGTGCTGCCGGCACTGAAGGATCCACTATACTTTGGCAAGGTGGGGGGTGGAACTGGTCTAGCAGTACCGCCGCGACCGAGCAAGGATCCACTGGATGTGTATGCATAACTACTTGGTGTTCCCAGAGTAGCAGTTCGCGGAGCGGCTCCGATGCCGTTAAGAGTTCCATTGGTACCGTTGACGGATCCACCATTGACCGTCGTCGTACTGCCGTTCATCTCCTTATATTTTTTTCCGTCATGCGTCAATGTAGCAATCACACACTGTCACTGACCGTCAATACGATAAGATCGCGTGCTAAGGCAAATAACGCAGGAGCGTTCGTGCCGGGTGCCCGTCGGAGGCGGTTTGACAGCTCGAGCGGTGCAGAGGAGGCGCGCGGGCGGAGTCTCGGCGCCCCGCGTTCGACGCCATCGCCATTCGCCACCGCCACCGCCGACTCCAATGGAACTCAGGAATATTATCACACGAGTGAGGACTGGAGGGTTGAAAATGCATCGTAGCTCCTCTGTCAAGGTCAAGCCATACTTGGGGCACTCGGCCGATTTTATGTTTTCCAAAAGCAATAATTTGCTCTCATTGCTCTTATGGGAAATTTTACGTACGCATATGGACTATCCGAATGTGTTCATTACGCTTATACCTACGTATGCACGATCTTTGTTTGAAATAATAGTCCATGCGTATAAATAACATTGCATCTCTCAGGGTTAATAAGTTTATTCTACTTAGTTACACCCTTGCTTGGTCATTACTATCAATGACAATTTAAACCGCAAATTTATGATGTAGCCTCTACAAACTTATGCGAGAACTCTTAGCAAAGTAGTTTTAATTATGTACATAAATATTATAAGGTATTTTAATTCAAATCTTAAACAGACATCTCAATATTTTGTAAATTATTTTATTATTTTTATTTCTATATTCATTTTGGGGCACCTGCTTTCTTTTTGATGTGTATTTCACCAATCACTGTCCATTAAATTTGCGGCTCGCTCAGCAGTAGCGCAGACAAATTGATTGATTGATCGATAGTCCATTTTTGTACGTACATAATTATATACTCATAATTTGTGTGGTTTGGAATTATTCCTTTTAGATACTTGCCTGTGCCACGTGAAGTATATTGCAATGCCGCAATATATTAGGTTTTTGAAATTATTTCTTTAACATCGCCATCAACAGATCGAGGCAAACATTTCTAAAGGACTATGAATTACCATCATAATGGTTTCTATTCTGTAGGTAAATTTAGCAACAATCGAAATTTGCATTATAAAAACCTGTTCAAGCTGAACACTATTAGTAATCATATAAGTATTTTCTACTTAAAACTTAGCCATAATTTTCAGATAGAAATTAAGTGAAGGTGTATTAGGGCAATGGCCTGTTGTGAAGCGTTATCCAACAATGCCAATTTATTAAAAGGAACTTGCCGGTGAAAGTCTCTACTTATAAACCTTACTATACAACCAACCCAAACTAGTTAAAATGTATAAATTACAATACATAATATATACTTAAGCTTTTTTCTCTTTATCGGTTACCCTGAGTTACCCATGATATTTTTATAACCTTCACTTTCTATTGGTTTTTTGCCAAAAAACTATTGACCCGTCTTCCCGTTGTGATAGTAGGTTCGTTCGTACTTATACCACCGAAGATAAACTACCTATTACTTTAAAACTTATGAAAAACATTAATTATTCATTAATAAATGCCAGTGTGCAGTACTCAAACACATGCAGCCACAGTAGGTGCACGATATTCTCGTAATACATAGATACACATACATCATAGTATGTAGAAACACTAGTGCATGCGTTCATTCACGCACGGTTAAGGATCATTTATTCCAGACACATAACTACGCAAATACGATTCGGTCTCGTTCACGAACGCTGCATCACGTTAATCATATCGACATGACCATCTTGATCGGATAGATAATGATGAAGACACCTAGCAAGTTAGCAACACGTGGTTATCGCATGGTGTTACAACCACGTCGGCGATCGACCGTCGCACAGCGCAGGCGCGAACGCGGACCCACACCCTGTCCTGCGATGGGGTCCTAACAACCCTTCGTTGCAATGCTCATTCATAAATAGTCATTACGTTATGCACTTAACCGTACGTACTAGCAAGTACGCGTGGAACAAATCACTACATCCCGGAAAATGGATATTGCACAGGTAGATGCAGACAACAGATGCGAGGAAGGTTTCATTCTCAACCGTCGGAACTAATCCATCATTTTTAAACCGAGTACAGAAAACACTTATTCTAATTTATTAAAATTTAAGAAGTCGGATAGAAATGCTTTTTAAATGAACACGTCATCTTATCCAATATTCACAATAAATGAACATGAACGCACAATCCCGAAGGAACTGATTCAAGGTCTGTGGCGTTGTAAGACAGTTGTCTTGAGACGCATTATATTAGCAATTTAGAAATTATATATTTTATCTGTTTCCAACATATTATTTCATTCATGTTTAAAACGCTTCAAATTGATGAGATGAGGCGTAATTAGTAAGTGGTGACAGTAAAAATTATAGCGTCAAGAATAAACGATGAACATTTCCAAAATAGATCAAAAGATATATCCAAATACCAACAAAACAAACATTTCCCTATAGAATTGCATCCCCTTCTGCTTTTCTAAGCCCCAAATTTATTGCGTGTTAGCAAGTTGAGTGCACTCCGGATGAAGTAGCCTGTGAACGTGAAATGATGAATAAAAGGCATCCACTAAAGGAGTCGTTTGAGTTAGGAAAACGCAAAAAGTAGCACGTACTTAAGAACCCAGGGGGAAACTTATAATTATACTGGAAAAACTGTAAAGTTCCTGCGATGTAATATCGCCGGATAAAATATGGAAAGGGACTTCTAATCTGCATACATAATATATAGTCCCTTTATGATTCTTTCAGTGGTTTAGCATATGCGTCTATTCCATGTGTCTATTTTATGTATTAGATCTAGGGAATATGCATTCAATATACGTTTATTTTTTTGGTGTTTACAGTCAATCCGAAAACGATCAGATATGTTGCTACTCCTGATAGATATGAACATAAGATGGAACTAGCAGTACCAAAAACATTGCCCTAACACAGTATGGCGGTGTTGCCCCACATACCTGTTACGAACAGCTACAGTCTTTACATATTATCATTAAATTAATTTGATTAATTTGTACAGTTTCTTCAGTTGATACATTCACTGCAATTGGTACGGGTAGCGCCATCTACATGACAACCATATAACTATTTTCATACAGACTGCAGTGAATGTGATGTCCGGTCAAAGTAGGTCGCTATACTATCGCCTCTTACTTAATGTTTAAATTAATCACTAGATGGCGTTGCGCTTATAATAGGACTGAAGACTTTCTTTGTGAGATAACTTTTTCAGTTCCACAAAGTACATTATATAGAGGGTATTCAGTTCTTACCTTACCGTATGTTCCAAATTTAATTCAATAATAAAAAATATAAGAATAACCATGTATGTATTAACATAATCGAGGTGTATAAAAATATACAACCACATATTTAAAAATAAAACTTCATTGACAAAGTTTTTCAAAGGATTTGCGTTTAAACTCATTATCTTGTATAAGCTAACGCGCACATTGTGCAAATCGTCAAAACTCTAAACGCTAATCCACGCAATGATAATCAACAACAAACTGATTTTCCAATGGAAAATCATTAAAAGACTTTTGAAGAATTCAGTGACAAAAATTATATATGGTACGTAAAACATATTATGTGCATTTTTGACTCGATTTGAATAGAATGACAAAATTTTTAAATCATGTCATCTGATAGCCCTGGACTCTTCTAGATGAGTTTTTACGGCTCCGCGCTTTCGACTTTGAAACTCAAGATGCAAGGTCGTAATCATTATTTTGTCAACAATGCGCCCAAGATGCTTGAGTTCGGATTTCTTTGTTACTAATAATTCTTGGGTCGTTGGGCCGATATGAATAGAAAATGTTTCACAATTTAGAATAAATGTAGCTTTTAAATGTGCTAGAAATACCCTTTGAAGCTTAACTCTGCAGACACCATCACTAGACCTATATCTACCTCAAAAAAAAATTAAACTCGTTCAAATTTAAATTTGTTGTATTCTGGTTTGAAGGACCATACTTACCAAAGACGTTCGAACTTAGTCCTAAAACCCGTTAGCAAAGCATCTGTGACTGACAGATATAGGTCGTAGTTACCATAAGGTGGACTACATGCGCGTTTTCTACTATCATATAAAAAAGCTATGAAAGTATAAGTATACACTGATTTTATTTTGAGCGCTCCGCTGACATCGTTTAATGAGCCGTTGCTTCTTCTAATAAAGTAAAATAGATACGGCGAGTAACGAACTCATGTACACATTCACCTCGAAGGAAGTTTGTTGAACCGTAAACAAGTCGAAAGATATTGTAAAGATGTGAACCTACACGTGCCTCATAAAAGCACACGCGAAAGCAAACAAAACTTCAAACATAATCAAACTTTGGAAATACTTATTAAAAGAAACATCACCTAGATTCAATACATTTGTTTTTTTTTAGTTTGAAGTAGGTTATTGGCAAATGGGCATACAATCGTACTGATGTTAAGTAGGCACTTCAGCCCATGGACACGTGACTAAATAGAAATAGGGCATATTGTTTGAAGGGAAGAATAAAAATTTCGCTCAAATGCATTGCAGTGTACCACTACTACAATCTACTACACTTGAATACAACATTTGATACTTCTCTATGCAGAAATAAAACAAACAACGAACACAATCATTTCTCTATTGCTCACAAATCATTTTTCTTCAAGATCATGTAACAAAATGATTAACCTTCACACGACGTCCGAAACATGGACTTAAGAAGTGGTACACAATAATTAAATGGGTATACAGATGGCGTGCTCCATTAAATAATTTATGTTTACAGACCGTACACGTCAATTGGTATTATTTGCGAGGTTGTTACTCGTACGAGACACTTATGTAACGTATTCTCACAATGGATCACAATATATAGGCAAAAACGATTTTTTATACGATCTGGACTACAGCTTTATAAGCCTTCTCAATCAAATTGCATCTTTTATCCTTAAATTAGTCTGTCTTCAAGATGGATCAGTATCAATTTATAGTAACTTACATTATAAGTGAACAATAGCCACAAAGGCTGACTGACATTTCATATAGTTTATTCTGCAACGTCGCTTTTATACAATGTCGAATAAAGTGGAGTGCACGCTATGTACTAAAACCGAACGGGACAAGTGCATTAAAGCTGACTTTAGATACGTCTCTAGCTTAACACTTAACAAAATATTTATGGCACTATAGTTTTCACCCATGAATCCTACATTCCTAATACTGCAAATGTGCTTCCTAAAGGTCCATCCTAACCATAAAAGTTAAAATGATGCACCGATGATAAATCAATTACTTTTCTCGTGGAATTTGGACCTCAAGTCTTCCCTGATTAATCCAAAACGAATTTAAGGCAAACAACATAATTGGTTTACTTTAGATTAACGTTTCATATCTAGACCAAGAATGAATGACGTGTTTTATTAATGCATACTTATCCAGGAAAAAACGTGACTAATAGAAAAACTGACTCACAGTCATTAACTGTAGGCTGAGACTGATACATCGATGCAAGAACTTCCGTACCTAATCATGCTCCGATAATGTTGGAGATTATACATAATTAACCTCGATATACATAAAAAGCCAAAACAAAAGTAAGGTAGCACAGCAAAAACGCGCTTTCAACGAAAATACTCGTAGATCAGAATAAGATTTATACGAATCTAAATTATTGTTATGAATTTTATTGAACAATTATTGTTAGTATTTCAGAACTAACCTGATTTGAATGCAAAGTTTGAGCATAAGATAAGTTAATTCTACAAATTTCGTTGTTCCAGACTTCACCTCTGCACCTATTTTATTTTTATTGGAAGAATGTTTCTTTTTTTAATCTAACCTAAAAAAGTTTAGATTTAAAAAAATATCCTCCAACCTAAAAAAAGGTTAGATTTGAAAGTCTGGAACAGTGAGATTTGAAGAATAAAATTATCTTACTTGAAAATTAATTAATTAATATTCGCACTGGTCGAAATTTGACCGTAACTAAACCAAAACAATAATTAAAAAAAACAAGTTTATGAATACTTATAACCTTTAATGGATTATATATTATTTTTGCATTTTTTTACTAATAGATAATTTTAAAACTGTTTAATTTATGTATATGCTATTTTGTCTGGGTAACCATTTTCGACTTTAATAAAAAAAGAACTCGGTATAGGGAAAGTACGATTTAAATGACTAAACTGTATTCAAAGTAATAACACATTTTTTATGACATAGACATCTAACATTGTTGACATTATGAGTCTTACCTTGCCAGTAATGTAAACAATGAAAACGGACGTAACATAAATGGGCCTCATTACATATTAAGTTAAATTTCACTCATCTCGTGAGCGACATAATACTTATGTAATTAAACTTCACATCGGAAGCTGAGATATGTCAAAAATGTACTTTTTTTCATACATATTAATAACGACGCGGGTGAAAGGCTAGCATTACATAAGAGCAGTTCTTAGTCACATACGTACGGCTCGGTTTACTCACTTCACTTTATTTTAAATCAAACACTAAGGATGGATTAGTTAAATATACATATGTCGTTAAAAGGTAAAGTGTAAAATAGACTTTCGTAGAAAAAGTTTTGTCGTAATCATAGGCTTGCCGGTGTGATGGTGGCCATTGTGAATGAGCAACATCACTTTTGCTAGAATCAGCCTGGTCGTCTCCTTCTTAGGATTTTTTTATAAGATTGTAGTAGCAAACGAGCAGGCCACCTGATGGTAAGTGCCCACTGCCGCCCTTGGACATCTGTAAGAAACTACATACAAAACAAGGGTTCTATAAAAACTCAAAAAAAAATGCATTGCTACTACTGAGGACTAAGATGGTTGCCTCATATGAAAGTGAGCCGGATATCTCACCCTTTCACTGTTTCACACTAGAAATAGGTGTGACGGTGGTACCTCCCCGGTCTTAATATACTCCTTCTACCACCTTCTTTCCGATTCACGTGGATAGTGGCTATCCGAGACCGACGCCACATGGCTTAATTGACTATAAACAGACAATCGCTTTACAAGTCATGAACTTACGTAGCCATTAAGTAAGATAATCTATCTAGGTTACTAATTACCTACTTAAGGAAATGTACCTATACATATACGCAGGTTAAACCAACTTGGAATGATATGCGTGTCTTGTAATTACTCTAGTGAAACCATTTAAAAATGATGACACTTAAAGATTATAAGATTCTGGTGAACTGCTCTAAACATTTTCATCTTATACAGCCGTCGTCATCCTATTATTATCACTGCTGCGCACGGGTCTTCTCTCAGATTAAGAAAGATTTTATGCCATTGTCCACCGCGCTGGCCAAGTGCGAATTGCTAGATTACACACCCCTTTGAGAACTTTTTTAAATTATTTTTTTTAAGAATTCTTAGTTGTGCAGATTTTCCTCACAATGTTTTCCTTCGCCGTAAAGCAGTGATAATTTATTATAATACGCACCAAATTTTAGAAAAATTAGTGGTGCTTGTCTGGGATTCGAACCTTCGATTAAATGACCGGAATTCAACCATTAGGCTATCACTGCTCATCTTATACCATCCGTCCCGAAATAGTTCTTAGAACTTAAGATCGCGAATGGTGATATCGGTAAAGTTATTTAAAGGAATCTATTTTTTTAAAGCTAGCGTTTTGATGGGCCTTAAAATCATTACCTATCTTATTGGATGATATGGTAAAATTTGTACAAAATTTCCATTTGCGAATGCCTTTGGCTAACACCAATGACATCGAGTAGACTTATTAAATGCTTATTTTTCTACTTTACTTCAAGGCACGTAACTTTCACTATTTTAGCAGACGATGAAAAAATAGTAGGCAGACAGACACGTTGCTAACTCATCGTCTACTTTAAGCCTTTACTTACTAGAGAATGGGGCTAAGGCACAATTTAATAGTATCATATTATTACAAAGGAAAAAAACTCCTGTTTGCAATGTGTACAGATGTCCACATCAAATATTACCGACATTTTATGTTGCCCGCTTGTCTGTTTCCCAATTCTTGTACATAATAAAAAACAGAAGTTTAGTAAATTTCTAAACATAAGGAATACATGTAGGAATTGATTACGTTCTAATCAGTGGTCGCGTATTGGTGGGTAATGGTGGTATATTTGAGTAAACAATTATATGATTAGATTACATTAGATTAAAAGCCAAACCTACTAAGAAAATTTTGTTTAGAACTAATTTGGTTATTCTGAGTCTACATCTTCACATCGCCTCACAGACAGGCCGTAAAAACTTCATCTTGAGAGCTCAAAAGAAAAATCCAACTGTAGTAACGAACTAACCAGTAATAACATAGAAAATAATAGTAACACGATTAAAAGTTTTTAATATAAAAAAATAGGTTAGGTACGTTCACAATTCAAATACAAATTGTATCATCAATCTTATCAAGCAATTACTGTCCCACTTCTAGGCACGGGTTTCCTCTCAGAATAAAAACAGTGGGAGGTTGATTTCATACTACAGAGCTATCACACTATAGATTGCATGTATTCTGGTAACATGTTAGTATAGAGAAATTTAAAGTTAAACTTTAAATTTAAACGATTACTGTATGCTTTATTTCATTCAAACTTATTATTAGTCTGAACATGATTGTCTTTGTCTACGATTATGTCTATACCTATATCAATTCCCAACAGAACAGGTGGCTCAATATTTCATAAAGCCCTTGTCATAGTATGGCATTTCATGTTATCATCGAGAAGATGCCGTGAAATTGGATTCAACTTACGAAAGAGGTGAAATAAATGTGACGAAACTTTCATACCAATGTTGAGATCCGCACTTAACAATTAAGCGATATATTACTTCATTTCATATATTTCCAGATCTAAATAAATACTATAGCTTAAAAACCTTAAAGGGCAGTACACGCAGTCAAAGAAGCTTATTTAAACAGAAGGATTCTAATCGATTAAATGAGAATTGATGTTAATGTGTGTGAAAATGCCTAACGTATTTCATTACATGACTTGGCAGTACCTCAGTCATACAATACCTTTACAAGTACTCGTTTACTTCACTATTCTATTGCAAAGCATTGTGGTAAAAAATCACATAAATTACCCACATTGAGCCTTGAGACTGACTAAGCTATTGTTTCAGTGTCTAAATGGTTATTCAGTGAAATATAGGAATACAATTTGTTTCATAGATATATAATAGGAATATCATTTACTAGGTGTGCTACGCGGTTTCACCCTCTACGAGATGAAAAAAAAACAAACAAACATAGCGCGATGTTATATAGTCTAAAGCCTTTTTCCATAAATTGACTATTCAATCCAAAAAGAATTTTTAAATTCGGACCAGTAGTTTCTGAGATTAGCCTGTTCAACCAAACAAACTCTACTGCTTTATAATATTAGTATAGATATAGATAGTATAGATTAAATGGCTTACGCCATCTTCTAAAAGTCCTATCTTTTTGATCATAATGCTTATTGTCGCGTATAAATACTTGTTTCGCAATACTTGAGGGCTATATTACTGGCTTAAAATGTATGCATGTCTTTTTGGATCTTGTTCAGTAAAATCCTATCCGCCGCGTAATTATAGTACTCATAAAATGCCTCAGGATACAGCCACTTCTAATACATTTTTTATGAAAGTTTTTAAAACAGTTTTTATTACACATTTGGTACAGATGCGCATTGAATATTTTTTTTAATTTAGCGCAATAAAAGAACAATAATATGATAAATGACGGTGAATCATACAAATAGACTATGAAATTTAAAAAATTACCTCGTTTAACACTGACTTTTCAAGCATTATGTTCTAGTATTGTTCAACTAAATGCCCACATACATGATATAGCAAGTTGTCCTCTTAGTTTTGCGTATAGAAATTACTACACAATAAATGTGTACCTACATTAATTAATTAAATGAGCGAAGTAAACGTTAATATGGATTACGGCTTAACCAAATAGGTTTACCTAAAATGAGTAACGGTATTAACGTAATAGGAATTCCAAGTACGTACATACGTGTTATATCAGTACGAACGCACATTCGTCCGGAGTGTAAACGCGTTGTTTGGTCAAAAAGGCACGTGCCCGCGTACCGGCAGGCAATGTTTCTAAAATAAACCCCAATAAACCACAACACCAAGGCTTAAATTAAACTTAAGCGTTCAACTCAAACCCTCGACTGCAATAATCCACTCGTCAATGTGATGATTGAAAACCTACAGTCTAAAAATACAACCCACACCGAACATCCATTTGCAAATCGCCATTAATAATTTCGCACGAAATCATTACAACAACATCCCACAAGCAAGTAATACCATGTTCTCTTTGTCTGTCAAATCAATCGAAATCCTACACGTGATAAATCCTATCCTCAAGAAAGAACCTACGCTTTACATTTACAACAAACTATTGCGAAAAGTACTCGTAGCAGAGATCATTAAGAAGACTTACTATGCACTGTATTCACCTAATTAGTTAAGTTATATCTTTATCATTGTCTATTAATTATGACAAAAATAGGACCAGCAATTTTTCAATAAATTAGAGTAGCAAACGAGCATGTAATCCATCTAGTTGTAAGTGACCACTGCCAATCATGGACACCTGTAATCAACACCAGATAAAATAAGAGTGTTATGTGAGCTTGCAACTAAGGGGTAAGTTAGAAAATATCGGATTTGGATGACTCTTTTCTGTGCTCCAACTTCGTCCTCAAGAACAGCAGATCAACTTAAGATCGAGTATCCAAAGACTTGATAGTCATCGTTTACCATTATGGTATATCAACACGTTAGAAAATATCAGTGTACATATACTCGTATGACGAACGTATAGGAAACTGACCTAGGTATGGTACCCTACGTACCTATTTCATACGTAACCTAATGGCGACTAAAACCTAATGGCAAATCTCCTGTTGTCGTCGACACTCAGAGTCCATAAATTGTATAGCACTGAACAAAAAGTGAACTAAATTGTCTGTTCAGCGCATCTCTTCTAAACACATAAATAGAGGTCAGAGGAAAATAGGCGTACCTATGCTACGAGTATGATATATCGCACGCCACGTCTGAAGCTACTTCAAAGACAACAGGCCTTGGACTCGCTCTACGTTGCTATTTGACACCAATTTTACTACAGTGAAAATGCTGGACGAGTATTAGTTGGACCAATCTATGAAACACAATATTTATTCTTGCATTATGATGGCTGCAAAATCGAATGCAGCATTTTAATATATTCATTTTATATCGTGTCAGTACTGGGATGATCTAAATAGACCTGTGAACGCCATTTAAATTGTTTGTTACAGGCGGGTCATTTAGCAGTTAAATAAATGTGCCAACAGGTAATTGACAATTACGCATCGTTGTACCACCCAACTGAATAAATAAAGGATGAGCAATTATTGGTACGGTGATTAGATAACAGCGATTTAGCTGGTGCCAACACTCATGCTTGTTGTACAAGCAAATGAATGAGTGGGCACTTTAAAACAATTTAATTCCGTATAAAATAATCACTTACCTGTTCAGTGCCGGCTGCATGCCTGTAACGCGACAATACTGGTCTGTTTCGAGCTCTGTTCAACGGGGTATCTGACACAGAAGTCATTCTGAACACTAAACCACTGGGAATACCTCAACAATGCACTTTTCCACTGGGATTGAAATTTCAAATATAATTGTCCGTAACTAGCAGCCACCAACAGCGTCAGGAGGAAACATACTGTTACGATTACAATATGTGGCGTCCAAAGCGATAGCACATTTTTCCGTCGACAAATCACATCCGGAGCGGAGCCAAATGAAGGCGGTGAATAAAACGTTCACGCCAACCAATGCCCGGGTTAAAGCTAGCACTGATAAGAGTTTAATGGAGTTTTGCACAACAACAATCTTAGTCATTTATACCATCGAGATGCACATGTAAATGAGCACTAATTATACGAAGTAGTTTCGTCGGGATGAAAACTAACTCGAACTTTAGCGTAAAAAATGTAATTTCGCTTCTTCAATTAATTGACGAAATTCGTTTAAGGGTAGGTGAGCAAACGCGACACGCATACGGTGCGAATGTTAAACACTAAAATACTTTTAATAAATATTTAAAAATAGATTAGAGCCTCGCGTCGTAACGACCTCACCGCGATTTCATTTTCGCATACTGGAACAATAGCAAGGGCGCGTCATGGATAGCTTACGGATTCGTCACTGCAGCCGACGTCGAGTGTGCAAGTGTCACTTGAGCTCGCATCGACGGCTGACCATAGGGACACCGTAATTGGTGCCACGGTGTTCGCTGTGGCCGATACTCGAGGGCCAAATAGCGGTCGCAAATTCCTACTCGTAATTCAAACGACGCACGCAACAATCGTACGTGCGCAATGAACAAACGGTCTGGCGACCTAATAATTTCTATTCTATATGACTTTATTGCATACACAAATGATAACCATTTAATTATGCATACTGAGTGTACTATCATACTTTTTAGGCTGTTGTACTTACGGTTTTTTTCGTTGATATTTACAGTTATATGAAATTGATACATACCTTGTTCAAAATTATGCAATTTTGTTTCCAAACTAAAAAGCTTGTGGGAATAAAAATCAATTGTCAACTTACCGCTACAAATTCAAAACGACGAAATATCCGTACATGAAACAATAGAAACATAATTATTAGCAACTAAGAACAAAACACCATTAAATGACGGGTAAAAGCTGCAAATTGTGGATACTACAATAAAAAAATATTTAAAGTGCACAACTTCTATAGTCATATTAAAATATTAAAGATAAACAAATTTAAGACTAAAAACCATAATAAATTTAATGGAAATTAAATAAAAAATAAAGATGGATTAAGCGAAGAGAAAACACGGTGGGGGTTTAGCCGGTAAGAGTCCGGCATAACCTAGCTACTCCCCCGAGCAGCTGGGTATCCATGAGGATTACCCACTTTAAAAAAAAAAGCCTCGTCGCCTGTTAAAATAGCTTTAAACTCCAAATTGCTGCAATTGCACTTTAACTATAAAAAATGGTAATTTAATTTTTGTATTGTAATGATTTAATAGGAGGATTAAGGAGAATAGTAGTGCACTTTTTTTGACAACAGTTAGGTTTATATGTGCATAAACATTTATTTACAATGTTCTTTTGACATTCATATTATTTCCTCTATATTAGAAAATTACCGAAGATGATTATGACATAATATTATGATGTGATCCATATCAATTGTACGCAAAATAAAATAACGAACAATATTTATTTTTGACTACAAGTAAATTTTATTTATTTATCGATTGTTCTTGCGAATAATAACAATTTATAAAAAGCAAAAAAACACTAAACCTATTTAAAAATTAAAAACATACCCAGGCATGGGAGGCAACATGTACCTATGTGCTCAAGGCTTTCTGTGCTCAAATATACCTCATCCATTAACAAATCTACTATGAAAAAATGTTATCAAACCACTAAATAAATAAACAATTATTTTCAATAAACAGCGACAGTACTTGATGCATTGAAAATGAATAAACTTATAAAAGGTACGGTGCAAACGCGAACAGGTATTCTTCGTTAAAAAGTCCGTGCACGATGTGTGAATCAATAGAATGTATGCCACCATTGTTTCTAAATGAATATTGTTGTCTCTATGTTTATCATGTAGCACAAATGGATCAACTCTTAAATATGAATAACAACAGATTTCTTTCACTTTATAAATACCGCGACTGTTTGTAAATAATGCACGTAGTGACCGTAGCATTTATCTTAAATGCGCTCGCTGTCATTAATCAAATGTCATCAAGTAATTTATACCTAATTGATGAAACATAAATCAATGCAAGTTTACGCAAACGATTGTTTGTTATAGCGATACAAAAACTATTTTTTATAAATTACTATAAAATAATGAAAAAATATCTTACATGACAAATAAGCTGTATCGATAGATTCCATTGTTGCCAAAATTTACCACTTTTTAATTACACTGTTTATTTAAAGTAATTACCATATTCCATATCGCCGAACATCAAATAAACGACACAAATGGCACCATCCAGTCGGTCCTCGCTCGTCGGTTAAGTAACTATCAATTAACAAACAATTCGATGACCCAATTACGAGCAAATATTGACGGACACTACAAAGTCTGTTAATGCAAGTATATTGGGCTAGGACGCGACAAACGATTAACTAGATGTTTACGTGTGCGAGATAAATGTGCGTCGTACGGCGATGACGGAGAGCAAACGGCATGCGCGCTCGTCCGCGGGAACTGAGCGTGAAGGCGCTGGCGCTGGCGGTCCGCGCCGCAGTGCATGCATTGCATTAAAACTTATTTCGATACACGTAGAGAATTCGCAACTCGACGAATTCCGAAACGTGAAGGGTGGCCGTCGCCGATGCCCGCGCCGCTACGATGCTCTCCCATAGTCCTTCCTTATAAGATATAATTTGCATATTTAATCGAATCACGCAATGCTGCATCAATGTCAAGTTACGGCGCCACATTTGCATTCATATAAACGCGACACGGTAGTATTAACATCATTTACAAGCGCAAATTCATGTATGCGGATATGCATCATCTAAAGAATAATTTTGTAATTTTAAAAGGTCTGAAATGCAATACTTGCAGTTTGAAAAATGACAAACAAGTATGGCGCTTTCTAAAAAAAATAAAAATGTTGCATTGCTAGTCGACGCATTTCCCGATAAGAAATTGTTGGGAATTCCGGACAAAGCGCCACAAGCAACCCGCAATCTTGTCGTGGTTTGTTTATGTACACAAGCGTCTAGTACGGTGCTTTGCCTTTGTGCATTTCTCATTGCGGCTCGAAGCATTAAGAAATGAAAAAATCTAGGGTGACACGGAGCAGATGTTTGATTAATAAAACGGATGCATTTTAAGCTGATTCAATGGCATTCTTTTGTTAACAATGTAAGTATTCATAGCCGGAGCAAAATAGTTATTACGTAAGAAAAAACTTGTTACTGTAATGTGATGCTACTAATAATGCAGATGATTAAATTACTCACGTCTTCTATTCCACTTACATGCAAATAAAATTTAATTGGTGATCATGGCAGAAATTAACAATTAAAAAAATCTCAAATGACTTAATTAATTTGAGATTTTTTAAGTTGTTAATTAAACATTTCGGATACAGACTACATCACATTCACTTTCCTACATTAAACAGTCGTTTAAAAACTTACCACAAGTAAGGCTGTGAGGTTTTAGTTTGCTATAAACTTCTTTTCCTTGACGCGAGACTTGATGCTACTCAACAACCTAGTGGCCTAGTTTAATCCGACAAAAACCTAGATGGGTTAAGAATTGACCAAATAAGCGCTTTTAGATCTTATAGGTTTATCAAGATGAATAATTCGATTACATATACAGATAAAAACAGATGGACAGCATTCTAATTTGTATACACAGGTCTTTACATCACAAAATCAGAATTTAAGTACTACATCTACGTACTTTTTTAATTTATAATTAAAACATAATTAAGAGCTCCACTTAATATTACTTCTGTATGATCATATTATGTTTACTTTACGGCTTAAACTATTTAGGAAAATTATTAATACACATTTATGTTGCTATTTTAAAAGAGCATCATCAAATCTTCACTATATTAGGATGAACACGAATATTTTACTATAAAAAGGATTAAGACAACATCGTTATACAAAAGTAAGCCTACCTAAAGTATTGTTTTTAATGCAGGCTAAGCCAGAACCCAGCACCGCAAACAGTGACAAATATAGGGTTGCCTATATTGGCATCGAACCATATAAAGTTGACATAAAAACCTCTACTATAGTAATTATACAAAACAATAACCCCGCAAATACAAGATATTATTAATGCGCTATTATTGAAGAATCTTTAATTCACGCATCATGTCGATTAAGATAATTAATGTTTCTGCATTTCCCGTCAAAACGTAAGAATAACTGGAGGAAACAAGGTCGGTAAACGTATGTCACCGATATTGTACCAGTACTGAGCTAGAGTATACAATAACTGTTAAAGGGTGTCGATTACAGCGGCAGGACGCCGGGCGACGTCACGGCGGTCAGGTTCCGCGCCGAGGGCCAGCTCCTGCTGACATGCTCCGTGCACACAGAACAATACCACGCACACACACCACTTAATAATAAATAGACTACATTCACTCAAGTTCTGTCCAAGCTGTGTAAGTATCAGTGAATCTACCTCCGTACGAACGCTCGCGCTCCGGTCAAGTATTCTTATGTATGAATCAAGGAGTGTCAACACTAGAAACATTGCAGCGGTTTTTTAACATATTTTTTACTACAGATATAAAATTTGGTACTTTCTTTTTATTATACGGAATATGGTTCAAGCCTATACTATTGTGCCTACTTACAAATATTTCGGATTTAAAGTGTTGTAAATTGTCTCTGACTTCCTAGAGACCCTGTTAGAGCTTATTATTATATGGCAGACGCATTACAACTCGTCGACTACATTTGGACTCTTATAAAAATGAAAAAGAGAGGTCCAAAAAACTTCGATTTTTATAAAATTAAGAACATCATCATCACAAAATCCTTATCAAATGAAAATACATCGTTAGTATTATTACATTCAGCTATTTACTTAATCAAAAAAATCATCAATATTAATTCTGATTTTCGAAAATATTACAGCCCGCGACTTATGTCAAATGAACGTAAAGCGCGTTCTCTAATTGGATGGGTAACCGTACATGGATAGATTTTTGCCAGCTCTTAGGATTTTTAGAGTACGTATAGACATCAATCTCGACTATTTTATTAGCTAATAGTCGTTAAACTATATAAAGACTCCAAGTGTGGTACAAAAGCAGTAATAAAAATCCAATATAGTTTTGCCTTTATGGGTAGCCCTTTAAGAACATGAGAAAATTTTGGAAATTTTTCGACCCTGTATAGATGAATTTTCGTGAGAACTATCTTGCGCCTTACTTTCCCCCCTAATCTCACATGAGATTGTTAAAAATTCTGGTGTCTTAATATTGGGTACAGTGAAATCCTCTCCCCCACATGGGTCTTGGCTCGTCTCAGAAGACTCAGGGTTGCGTTCCTTTGGAGATCCTGGAGTCCTCTTCACAGTGTTTAGGACAGTCATCGAGGGGGTTTTAATGTGGTATAAAGCCCACATAACCTAGCATCGCTCTCACAGCGTTAGGTACCTTTAAACGGTCAACCTCACATAAGACTGATCTCATCTGGGGTTGTGTACATGAGTGGCAGTGGCCCCTTAATATCGGGTGAACAGCATGCTCGTTTGCTACTCCTATGAACCTTTATTATGTTTGTAGTAAAAAAAAGCATAATAATAGTTCCTCCTTTTAACCTGAATATTTCCATTTCATTTCACTTACATTGCTGTCTATGACTTTCAACTTTTACTTAATTTCAAGCATGTTTTAAATATATTAGCAATACAGATATGATTTGAAAAAACTCATGGACTCAGGGTTTGTAACACTTTCATCATAATGGGCCTTTTAAATTATTATTATGAACCAACAACGATTTAGTAATATGTATTGTGCCAAATTAGATTGATAAAAAAGTTAACATGGTTCAGTAGTATGTTCATTGTTTCATTCATTATTTGCAGATCATTTATAATTTCAGCACTGAGCAAGGAAGAGCATTGAAAAGGTTCAGAAATTTCCATCATTTGAATGCAATGATAGCCTCATTTTTCAGTCTATAACAGTATTGTTAAGCAATGTTGTACCAGAACAGCAGTTCTGGTAAAAATATTAATTATACATTTATATTTTTTAATTCCATGCATATAGGAGTGTTACAGGCTGAGTATGCATGCAGAACTAATAAATGAAAAAATAATTAAATAGCACCAGAAATTATATAAAAAGAGACCTATTTTTAGTCCCTGTTTAGAATACAACCCTTAGCCACCTAGTAACAAAACCAAGCTAACTATCAAACAGGACCTGCCTAAAATTCTTCGTTACTGCCACATATTAATAGTATCTATGTTGTTATTGTTGAAACAAAAGGAGCAAATGAATCTTGTTACTTGACTATGACCAATTACACATTTTTGTATAACTCTGTATGTCCATATCTCAGTATTCAAATTAAAAGGTAAATATGTTTGAGCAAGAATCTATGAATATATTTAACAGTATTTTTTGTACATTGCACTAGACAATAATGAGGGCATCAATGCATGTATGTCTTTGCTAAGTGCATATGTATCTAAGCTAGTTACATTGGATCAAATAAACCTATTTACTAGAACAAATACTAAATTTTCCTTCAACATATACACCTATTTTTCTATACATAATTAATGGAGGAGTAAAACCACAAGGCCCTTAATACATTCATCACTGTTTGAGATATTCCACCTATACAAATTCTGCAGAAACATAGTTTATTTTAAAAGCGTCACCCAATACCTACTATGATAGTCTGTAAATTACATTTAATCCTTACTAATATTATTTAAAATATTATGTAAGAGTGAGACCTTGATTATATATTTTGATTCTGTCCATGTCTTTATGACTCGATTATATTATAAATAAAGCAACGAACATCTTAAATAAAGACATGTAATGTCCTAGCACATAATGTTTTATTTAAGATCTTCCATTAGATTGCGGCTTAAATTCACTTCTAATTACCATTATTACTTAGTGAATTTATCATTAATTAATTTATTTGCGCATGTCGATATTAATCGAAAATACTTTCATTAAAAAAAATGTAAACAAAATTGTACAACATCGATTTACTACGCACATCTTCAATACCTTATTATATATTAAAAAATTACGGTACATGTCACATTAATACATACTCGAACCTGTAAGATAGCTAATTGAATATCGTCCAGATATCTCATAATGACGAAAAACATAACGCTTATTGAAAGTTTAGGATTTTAAATACACATTTAACGAAAAAATCTAATTTGAAATTAGCATGTAAAAAGAATTATTGGCGCGAAGCACGATCCAGATCGAATTACAAATAAAGAAAACAGTCAAGTATTATAAAAAAGATTACCTGATCTTTGCATATTGGAATAGTTAATAAACATAGATTTAAAGCAAAAACATGTCGTTATCACCAGTTTTCATAGCACTTCACTCACTACACCAAACTGTCAACAGCGACACCCGCCCTTTGACCGGGTAGAAATTGATTTTTGAAAATTCTTGCCAGTCTTCACCAATAATTTTACATCTGGCAATACTGCAAGCTTTAGGAAATTAAAAAAAAACACTAGAAAATATTACAGTAACTCGATAAACGAAAAAAAAAGAATTACTTCATTATTTTACGTATTATTTATTACATTAGTATTATTAAGAAAATATTATCACATTTTTTTCCTATTTATACAGATATATAGCGAACAGGCTTATAGCTCAAATTACGTAGAATATTAGCTTTGACAGGATTGTCTAATTCTTGGACCGGAAAATAATTTTCTATAAATAAAAGTTATAACACTTTCATCGTTAAAAAGGATTAAACGTTAAAGTTGTGACATTTGCACTAAAGAATATGAACGCAACCTGGACACAGTCAAACTCGCGGTCTTAGATTGACAAATGAAACAAAGACAAACAGTGCGTCAGTTTAGATACGTATTTAACAACTAACATGTTAGTGTATTTTTTGGAATAACAGAATTATTATAGAAATTATTAACAAAGTTAATTCAAAGCAGTTGAAATGATACTTTCAACATGTAGAATATTATTTTTTCGGTTACCAAAGAAGATATGGTTGAGTTATATCCAAGCTAATCAACGACAGGCAAGTAGTGCCTTCTCTTTTCTACCATTCGTTTTAATTCCGTTAACAAACGGCATTATCCGTATTATGTTCCTTAATACAACATACATAAACAACAAACAAACAAACATAAACAACAAATTCACTGCAATGTTTCTTGTAATAAAAATGTATCAGCTATAAAAATATATATTAGTCTTCAAATTCTAATCTGTGTATATTTTTTTAAATATGCTGAAGGGTAAGAACTTACGAATTTACAATCAAAGAGCATTTGGTGCGCACTTCTCAATAGTTCAAACTTGACGTTGCTATGACATTTATTTGACATATATGGATTTGTCAAGTATTATGACATACAAATCAGACTGTTATTGATTTAAATTATTATTACAGATGGCAGTACATAGACCTAAATATATATTATGTAAAATAACTGCGGGGCTAGCGTTTATATGGCCCTCTAAGATTAGCACTGAGAATAAAATCACACTCAAAACAACAATTCTCGATACTGCAGATAAAATATTTGAAAATGGCCGCTATGAAGAGTGTTATAATCTTCTCGTGACCTGTAAGGAAAGTATCAGTTGCATATAAATTACTACTTTTATAACAGAACTTTTTGTACCACTGGCCTTATTGTACAAATCATCCATCCATCCATCAGCCATTCGAGGTCCACTGCCACACATAGGCCTCGTTAATGACGCCACTCCAACCAGGGCGGGGGGCGGCCTGAGTGTTTGTTGATTTGTTCCTTGTGCTTTCCTTTCTCCGTTATGCGAATACAACCATGATGGGTTGTATTCGCATAACGGAGTCCCATTGTTGGGTACGAATCTTCTCTCAGATTGAAAGAATTTCATTTCAAAGTCATAGTCCGCCGCGTTGGTCTAGTGCGAATTGGTAGACTTCTTATACCTCAGAAAACTTTTTATTATTTAAAAACTCTCAGGGGGTTCCTCATGTAATTTTCACCGTAAAGTCTAATAACTATAATTCTAAGTCGAATACATAATTTAAAATATTAGTGGTGCGAGCCTGGGATTCCATCTTCAGATTCTTGATTGAATTGAATTGTTTCAACCAACTGCCTATCAGCGCTGTGTAGCGCTTTAGGTGCCTTTTTTACAACATTAGTAAGAATGGTTCATGCGCCATTTTTTAGCATTCCATTTACAAATAAGTTTGGCAGAAATAGTCGCGGGCGCGATTAAGGCATTGAGCGATTTAAAAAAAATCGTTTTAAAAATTCTCTTGATAATATGATATCTGGAAATAACATTTGAAAAAATGTAGTTATCGATCTGTATTACAACTTAAGTGAGGTTCACTTCTGGGACACCAGCCTTCCTCAATGTGTTTTTAAATAGTTTTCTGGACCTGAAAAGCGTATTTATGATCGCAGTGTGGAGAAAAACGTGCAGAAAAGCTACTCATCTACTGAATTGTTCTTATTCTCTATTCTAAAAATTAAAAAATGGATCCAAGGTATAATAGGTTTTGTACTCGTTCTTCTTGTTGTCTACATCTTCTGCCATACATTTTAAAATAATTTCTTCCCCGCTTAGCTTGACTGCATGTAGTTGCATCTAAGACACGGGTTTCTCGTTTTTAAATTAAACTTTACTTAACTTTAGTAAGAAAAATCAGATTCAATAAGAAAAATATAAAATTACAAAAGGAATTACGAAAATTTCACTTGGGTTGTACATTCCGTATCTTGAGCAAGGTTCTTATGCTTCTATTGCTTTACTATATTTACTTACGGGCTATAAGGTTATATGATATAACGTTTATCAGCAGGAAGAACATGATGTAGAAATAAAATGGCGTATTTGTCGTGTATTGTACAACATGTCGAAAGATCAAAAGTATGAAGCTAGCTATAAAAAACAACTTATTTCAAGAGCTTATCAAATAATAGCTAGCGAATTAGACGATAATTGGAATAATCACGCCGTACAGAAATGGTATGCGTTAATATTAGACGCCAAGAGTACTAATGCTGGTTTAACAGAAAAAATTGAACAACTAGGGAATGTCAGAAAACATATGGATGTAAGTTTGATTTTATTGTTGTTTAATTTAAGACTTTTCACACTATAAGATACTCAATTAGCTTTAGGCATTAGCAGAAGCTGATATACTCGTAATGCCTAAAGCTAGTTGAGTACCTTTACGATACTAATCCGTGCAACTAGCTTCCTGTATGAAATTCAGGCGTAGTAGGGTTTAATAAAACACTTAATCAAATGGCTGTCTGAATTTCAGGGTCGTTCTAACAATTGAGTAACAAGGTAGGAGTAGGTTTGTTATCAAAGGACGTTTTATTTAATTTATCGTTTTATTTTTCAGCTTGCAGTAACTCTAAATCCGAATGATGCTTCCACATTACATATGCTAGGTGAATGGTGCTACCAAGTCACAGAAATTTCATGGCTCCAAAGGAAAACTGCTGAAGCTCTTTTTTCGTCTCTTCCACATTCAACATACGAAGACGCTCTTGAGTATTTTCTAAGAGCTGAAACTGCACAACCACGTTTTTATAGCGTAAATTTGCTACGAATCGGTATTTGTTACTTAAAGTTAAAAAAAGAAGATCAAGCCAAGTATTATTTAAAACTTGCTGCAAGCTATCCAGCTAAATCGAATAATGACCATCAAGCCAATAAAGAGGCAATGGAGTTATTAAAAAAACTTAAATAGGATCCGAAAAAAATATGATTGACGCTTCCGATTTCGCATTTTTTGTTATATATTATATAAATAAAGTGATCTTAAGTACAAAAATAGTACGACCTTTGGCCAGGTTTTAATTTAATTGATATACTAGCTGAAATAGGTACTCGTGCTTTGCTACGGAAAATAGAAGTAGTCACCATCTTTAAATAGTGCAAATCAAAATCAAAAGTAGCCTGTAAATTGACCAGGCAAAAAATTACATCCATGCAAAATTTCATGTAAATCGGATCGATGGTTCTTGTGTAATTGAGTAACAAACAGTTTTACACGTAATAATGTATCTAAGTTTTTTAATATATAATTTACGTACACAAGTCATTTATTTAATTTAGAATACAATTAAAGTTTGAAAATTTCACTTCGCTAGATTTTACCTATTAAGTCAATCTATATATATAAATACAGTAACTAGTGTATAAAGTAATGGCGCATTTACATTAGGTCGGTCACGAAGGCGGCGGCCGCATTCGGTTTAACTGAAACGCC
>DWLI01000007.1:0-55763 GCA_018249915.1 Cecropterus dorantes dorantes
GGTTTGAGGGCTAAAACCTTTAGAATTAGAATTTACCTTATACGAGGTGTTCAATTTATCCGATAGTTCACTTGTACAGTTCGTATTTTGTTGAGAATATGTTTCTTTTGAAAACAATGAAGCTTAAAATTAATCTAAATACAATAACGATATTCAAAAGATTATTTAAACGCATATCTAAAATGTTATAACTGTTTAATGCCAATAGGTTTATCATAAAAATTCTAACGTTTTTTACAAAGACATTTAAACCAACCCATTAGCTTTTTAGGCCGTCAATAATTTTAAAAGACAATAGAATAACAATGAAAGCGTGGGTCGAATGGCCTATAGACGAGTCAAATTAATTAAAATATCCTGCCTCGTAAGATCTATGTAGCCTTTTATCGCGAGACATTGAAATTTTGCGAAAGTCCCAATTTATCAAGAAGAAATAAGGTCATAATGGAATTAATTAGCTAATATGGTACAGGCTATTGTAGGAACACTGATATTACCTCATCAGAACCTTAACCTACATCAACGTTACATTACACGGTGTCATATCAATCTTCAGTGACGATTAATAATATGGCTCCCATTGCTTTGTATCGGAATCATCGCCTATTGTGTGCTATATGTAACATGTGTGATACACAGGTTGGAAGGATGTGCAACATGTTTATAAACAAAAGTTTAAGCATGAAACATATAATTATCAAGACTTTTGTAATTTGCTGATAGTAATAGTATAGTAGTACAGTATACTATTACGGTTTCCAGCAAAAAGTCTACTTAATTATAGCAGTTTTCGGTTGTAATGATCTTATTTAATTGTAATAAGACTTTCTTATGAGGCATTATCAGTCTTCTAGAGTAACAATACTAATGTCAATTTAAAAGAAATGTCAATCATTTTGAGTTCCTTAAAAACTCACTTTATTAATATTATTAAATATATAAACTAATTACGTATAAATTTTACCATGTATTACACAAAGAAGATTTTAGTTAGCTGAACGCGCCGACAGTGTGTCTCAAAAGATTACATTTTTCAATAGCGCGGCCTCTAATGGACCCCGCAAATTGTTTATACCTTTGTTTCGGCGTGCGATATAAAAGTTCATTCATACGAGTACACGGGCACTATGAAAATATCCATCTTGTTAAGCAATAGCCGTATCATCATTTGTTAGGAAATTTGTACTGGATTGTGTTACGGTGATTTGTAATATGTCAACTGTAGAGATGCGACATGGAATTTAATGGACTAGAAAAAAATAATAAAATAACATTAAATATAAAAATTGGTATAACGATTTCGTTAATATCGTTATATTCTACGGCTAGTAAATATATAATAAAAAAAAATCCTCTTCAACAATTTGTGAATGTTTTTTTTGTTCATTTCCAAACCAAAATAAGCAATGTAAATCCACATAATATGAGGATTTACTATATTTATTTTAACTATCCATTTTATTAAAAAAAAAAAATATTACTAAACATAAAGAAATGTACTTATAATACAAATTAAATTACGAAATAAACATGTTCTAAATTATAAATTAAGTTGTTTTTGATAAAATGGGAATATCATTACAATACTGACGGTTACAGCCTAAAATACCAAATAAACATCATTGTTATCTTTATGAAGATGTTTATAACTAACAAGTATACAGTTGAACCAATTTCGTTTTACGACCAAAAGTAATTTGTTCAAAAACAACAAGATGTTGTCAATTTCCAAGACAAGTGACCGTTTTATTTACGACACGCTCAGCTAGGTCTTAAACTTAAAAGTTATAGTGTCATTATGCGTTCAAAGTATAACACTTAATGCAGGATGTGCTTGCGTAGGATTATTTCGAACGTAATTAAATGAATCAGTAATAAAGAAAGAAATTATTTATTTGCATGCAATAAAATAAATTTCAGCGGTCATGAATCAGCCATTTAATTACGTACGATCTACGTCGAAGCAACGACAATGCAGGGCTCGCCAACATTTGGCAACGGTTCAGAGTTCACGCAATTAATTTCAATGGACGATTTCTAGAATCGGATCTACAGGACTGTGTCACGATGCGACTAATTCACCGGCGATTTCTCAATATTATCATGGAATAATTGCAAGTTTGTCGCAACGATTGAAACATTTGGGGACGGTAGACGGTTATGCAACTCAAAATCTGATGACGATGGAATTAACGAGTGTGCAACTTATTATTAGTTAACCACCGTTATTACTGCTCAGAGCATCATTAAGTTTCAACAAGATTTGTTTAGGTATGCAGCATATAAGAGTGATGCATGAAGGCAGTTTGAAATTAAATGATCAGTCTAGGTTTATTATTGATCTTTACTCTGTTATTAAGTGAAACATAAATAAAACATTTTAATATTTGATTTCTCAGACCTGTTACACATATCTCGAAGAATGTTATTTCATCTTATACGTATTGGTTGAAGCTGCAATTATAAATAGTCAAAAACCAAAACATTGCAGCCATGGAATCCAAAGAAGAGTGATGATTGTATTTTTAATGGATTCTGAATTATTCCTAACCTCACCTAACCTAACCTTACCAAGCTATCATGAAACATGGAACCAAATGCATTTTTATTAGGAATCGTATATTATTGTTATTCAAAAACAAACATTATTTATGTACACATCCATAACATCATATTGGTTTTGTTTCAGAGTACCAAAACCGCCGCCAAACTGTCTACCGCAAATGAGATTATACCCAATTACCACGTCCAAGCGCTAATAGGTAAGTGATTTATTGATTTTACTACGCGCGGAACACACGGGATACTTCATCAGGGTATATAAACTTAAATAGTACTAAGTTCTCTTTACGAGAGAAATTATTTCTTGAAATTTATGTTTGCTGGCCGTAACTACACAATATAGTATGAAAAATTAAATAGCTATAAAAAGAAATATAGTCTAATTGTATATGGATCTTTATATAATGATAGAACCTGTCGTAATTCGACTAAGGTGGCATGTTAGGTCTTAAGCGGTGCTATGTTCCCGATTAGACGTCGGCTAACACGAGGCATTATAATATACATACTTTTTATGGATAGCAACTTCATCATCAACCCATTGTCGTCCCACTGCTGGGCACGGGTCTTCTCACAGAATGAGTTTTTTTTTTCGATAGCAATATCTGTACCCAACCTTAAGTACGATATGTATGACACTTTCATGATATATTTAGGATTGATTACAAGTGAAATAATCATATATCATCAGATTGAGGGTATGTTTGTTTGCCCATTTATAAAAATATACGAAAGAACTTGTTGGTTGATTTAATTCAAAATATAGAAAAAAACTGTACTGTACATATTATATTGGATAATATAAATAAAGAGGAAGTGTAAAGAATAGATGGACCTAATAAAGATGACATAAGTAAAAAAGTGCGTCGATGTGACAGTTAATACGGAAGAACGATAGAGGAAGCAATACATCTGCTCCGATTTCATTAAATAAAAATGGTGATGCTATGACAATGGATTATACACAAAGCATAGATGCAATCACTAAAATATTAATATTATTATTGATCTATGTATAATTTATTTCTATATTCATATAAAGATTATATTTCCTTTGGTCACGACATATACTCGTATGACGCGAGAATGGCTGGACCGATTTTGATAATTGTTTTGATTGTAATTGTCAAGAGGTTTTATAAAGGAAAAAAAGGTTGCGCGAAAATTTTATAAGAAAATTTAATGAGTATTGTCCATATAAATCACGGCATTAGTAACTGTCAGTCTTACTAAGGTTCTTAAAATTCAAACTTAAGACATTAAAAAGTCTGTCGGATCAGGTATTATAAATACAAAAGAGAATATCGTAATATCTAAAGGCGATTCAATTACAATTACAAGTGGCCGAAGATATCCACTTATCTGAAACATATCCGATAAAATTAATTCAGCTAATGTTGCGCTTGGGATTGGCCCTGTGCTACCAGCTTATTATAATAAACGTGGTGGGTTCGCGGGCGGGTACACGGCATGACCCCGCGGCAGCGATTAGTAGCTACCAGAGTATCTCTGGACCTTCGAACATGCTACGCTACGCTTATACGGAGATCAGAAGTGGTAATCTAACAGGACTTGCTCAGGTACAATGTGCATTTAGTTTGGGAATGAATGGAGAGTATAGGAAATGTATGGAGTCGCTGTTCGTTAAACAGTAAATGGCAATTTGAGTTCAATTTGTTTATTTAATATTTATTTTTAAGCGCCACTGATATTTTACCCATTAATAACAAACATAAATTGTTATTACTTTATGTCAGTAAAAATTTAGTAAGTAATTATTTAGAGGTAATAACAATAATACTTATAATAAAAAGATACTTTCTTTCCGAACAGCTCTTACTTTCCTTATGCGGTATCAAATAAAGAAGAGAATATAGGACCCTATTACAGAACATTCGTCTTTAAAATATGTTTTTTTATCTGAAGTTGACTCTTTCCTGGTCAAATTTAGAGACCTCTGTTAATGTGTGTAAGTGAATGTAAGAAATACGCTTGTTATAAATACCACTGAAATTCCGTTGCCTCTCTCACCGTATTAAAACAACTAAAATTATAAATGTAACATTAGCAGTATCCTCTCTTAAAGTGATATTCAATAATTTACACATTACGATTACAATTACTATTAGATCACTGTATTTACGAACAGTAGAGGATATAAAAACGGAAAGCGAAAGCGATTAGACATGAGGTAAAACTTGAACGTACAAATTGAAATGTGGAGCGGAAACGCGCTTGTAATCTATAGCTTCTTAAAAGTATTCTACACATTTAAATAGCTCTCGTAATTGAGTAATGAATAGGCTTTAGAGTATTCTGATTCGCATCCAGTGAATCTAGTTCAGCATAGTCCGCTGTACATGGCGCGTACATACATGAATACATGTTCCGATATATCGCAAAGCAAATGAGCGCCGCGTAGAAATTTCCCTAGCGATTCTAGCAATTTTCCGCCTTAAATCCATGCAAATTAGCGTAATTTATGCGCCGTTCTCACTTTATGTCGAGCAGGATTCGTCTGACGCGCGCCTAAAATAGGCAGACGAGGCTAGTACACAAATCAGTCTGGACTTATTACTTCTCAGAACCACTGCCTTATTTCTGGGAACCAAATAGTGAGGACGTACTGAAATGGTAAAAAGCAGTCTTTCTCAATTTGTAAGTGTTGCGACTGATAAGCAATAGTAAGTAGATTGAAGATAAGCTCTATTAGGTATGCATTTTGCAATTGTAATCTGAGATGGTCACTCAAAAAGTAGTACACGCAAAGGAGATGGAATTTACTCAAACGTCATGCCCGTATGCTACTTTAAAATTGTAAAAAATAGACGAGATTGCTACAAAACTAGTCGGGCAGGTGATTCGCGTTTTTATTTTCCTGTAAGTATTTTTATTTAAATGTAACGAGTTTCCTATAAGGATAAATAAAATGGAAATCTTCACGCTACAAAATAAACACTACGTTCTAAGCTGTATTTATGTTACCAAATATATAACGTATACCTATAGTGCTCTTAGTATACGTAGTCGTAGTTTACTTTTCAGTCTATTTTATACTTATACAAAAAAATATTGCTAATTTTAGTCCAAAAATATCTAAGAATCCTAAATAATCAACACCATAATATACTATGAGTGGATACTATGATTTAAAAACGACAATGCCGACCATTATGTTATTTTCCTTGCCTTATTTGTTTGCTATTTGTCTTGATTTTGCATAACATTAATATTGAGCCTCACTTATAATAACAACTTGAATATTTACAATGCAAAATGTAGATTACAGTTGACACGAGGAAGATATTGTGTTTGAAGCGTGCAATTTATATTCCTCATTAGGTTGATGTCAGAAAATAATTTGGACACACGCCTTATAACGACCTTTAGTCACGCGATGCTCAATTTTACTGACTAGTTAAATATAGATTAGATGCTCACCTTTGTAAATCTATATTATTATGTAACAATAGTGATAGTCTAAATATTTGAAACTTGGTCTCTTAATCTAGAGGTCTGAGGCTCGAATCCACAGGCACTGACTTTTCGAAGTTAGAAATAGAAATATAATAATCACTTGCTTTTATCTGGAAGGAATATACCATGTGAAAACCGACAAGATACAAAGTCCTTTTAAATAGACTTTTTTGAAGATGTCCGCATTTGTTCAATGTAGTGTACTCGTATACTATCGTCTCTGTTACCCTAAGAAAGATACCCAGCAATTGGACATGAAAAGCAAACAACGCTGTAACGGTGTGAAGAGACACAATTTAGAAAACAATAATACAATGCCACATTTCCGTAACATTTGTATACAATTTTATAATAATAAAAAATTGTATATACGTTTATTCTCTATTACTAAACATAAAAAGAGCAACGAGGAAAATAATTCTTGTACATTCAGTAGTTATCTTTCTAACATTTTTTAATAAGATAAAAAATCGGTATATTCTTTTCATGTTAAATAATTCATTTTTCAATCAATTTTCATTTCAATATTCGGTCTTAACTTAAATTTAACGCAAAATTTGTACAATTCCGTGTATATATAAAGGTAATAAAATACCGGAAAAGTCAAGTTGCTAATGTTCAAGGTAAAATGTGTAGTACAGTTAGGTTACATGAGTAGGATATGTAAAATAATATGCTTTCTTACACCTCCGCATGAGTGCATTTGTCAATTCATTCTTGCAAAAGTAAAAAAAGTTTTATTTTTTTATTTACAAAAATTAAGAATTTATGTTAATTTTTTTTAGTGTGAAACCATTAGTGTAAATAAAGAAATAAAAAATTACTTATGTTACTGAAAATATATTTTTCTTATATTTTATTCGGATAACCTTTCAAGTCAGGATACAGCAGCGCTTAACACTGGTGTTATTTGGCCAAATAGCTGCAATGACAGTACATCCAGAGCCGAGACACAAAACTACCTAAAACTAAACCTAAAACTATTACTCATTTACTTTAAATATTTGTAACATAATTATTAATGTTTTCTCAATGTATGTTTAAAACAAATTTAAACTGACCAAATTAATTAGGCTGTGAGTCATTATATAATCTACTGACTCTAGAATATAGTAGACGCGAGCTACATCAGCCTTAAATATATAGTATAATTACTGAGAGACACAATTATTACATTTGCATTAATGTTATTACTAGAGTCAATAGGAAGAAGAAATAACACTGAGAATGCGTGCTAGCGTTAAAATGCAATAAATTTATAGTTAGTTTACCGTAAAGTATTTTATTACAACAGGTGAGCTTAGAGAAATCGACCGTTTCACTGTTAAGCGTCCGGTACTTACGATTATAGACATTTGCCCGTCTTTTAGCCAAAGTAATTACTATTGTAAACTTAGTCGGCGAGGAATCATTGATAGCATAGTGATGAAGAAAATCAAGAACAAATATTTATTTTTATTGTAATTCTGAACGATAGAAGTATAGGTGGAGGTAAAAATAGGTATTCATTCGATTATAAATGTTAATTTGCGCACACTAACATTTTATTAATTTAAAGATGAGAACCGTTTAGAATAGATCAAGAAGGTGTACGAGTAGTTAGTCTATTTAATACAAATCATCACATAAAACTAGAAGTGTACGATATTTCTTAATTTGTATGCATAAAATCTGTAGCTTCTTCGATAGTTTTAAACGTGTACTTAACTCGTAAGAATTACTCATAGATTCATGTCTCTGTACACCTGACGGTAAGTGGCCAGTGCCACCCGTGACGTCTATAATCAACCTCCAATAAGATCAGAGTCTTACCTAAGGTTAGCGACACGTGCATTGCTACCCCTGAGGACTAAGTTGGAACACCGTTGATAAGTATACCTCCATGACCACCTTCAAACTAGAATATAACAATTACACAGCTGTTAATATACATAAATAATGGGGATATTTTAAATATAATAAAAAGAACAAAACACTACTTTGTACTTGTAAACATATGTCCTTGTAAACATATGTATGTTTCATCAGATTGTTATCCCAAAATTGTACGTTGACGTATATACAGAATAGACATCTAAAACCAAGCAATAGTATACTGCTACTGAAAAGAAATAGGAGTAGCGATGAAACACAGTTCAATGTTTGTAGCTTATTAACGTATGCAAGTCGCGCTGCATATGGAATTAATGCGCTAGAAACTGCGAACAGTTCATGCTAAATGCACAATGTTGCTCCATTAGTCCGGTACAAAGTTACCGTTTCACTTTTGCAAGGGATATAAAGGGCTTTGAGGGTCGTATTCACGATCCGTTTTGATTACTTGCGTGGCGCAGTGGTCGCACACTCAGAGATTACCGCACTCAGTCGGTAAATAAGTAATAAACGAGCAACAATTAGGATATTCGTCAATACTGCCAATACCAGATATACTGCAGGTTTCGTTACGATATTGCGAAATTCGAAAAGTATTTAAGTAGCGCTAAAACTTATTTTGATACGTTTGTTTCTGATACACTTATTTCCTCGCGACGTTCTGTTTTTTTTTTGTTAATCGAATTGTACAATTGTTGTTGGTCCTAATAGCATTTTTAGTTTAACCGAGTTTTAGTGGCAAGTCTAAATAAAGCTCAGCTGGGACAAATTACTATGAGCTGGCAGGGAATATTGGTTTTGACCACTGTTGCGAGTTTTATAGATTTCCAACTTCGTTTCTTTTAATTGAAATTCAACTTATTCTTAATTTATAATAACATAATTGAACTCGAATAGGCAGGTTAAGGCTGTTAGTAAATAACAGTTTAGTGTAAGAGCCTTGTGTTCTGTCTCCGTGTACTAACTTATATACAATCTTTTATATATCTATTTTGTGTTGTGTCTGAAGCTGTGAAATAAATGTCTTATCTATTTATCTATCTAAATATTTGCTTACACATTACCTCGAAAATATTGTAGCATTAGGCGATAATTTAAATACAATAATTTTACTAACGATAAAAATACGAAAACAATAACAGCCAAAAATATACTGTAACAACATTTAAAACTTTATCATAGCACTCTCGGATTGTGCGCAAAGAGCTTAACGTAGCACGCGACCACGGCTTATCAAACAACACTGTGAATCACTAGCCCACTTTCCTACAGACGATGTCGATATATCGAAAGCAACGGATCCACGGCATTTGCGGTTTCCTACAATTGAATACCGCGCGGTTTCAGCGCCTACCATTTTATTTCGATTTACTATGCTCTCTAGTAACAATGGAAAATTCTTTAGTGTTTTATTCTTAATTAACTCATTCTATGTTTTAGTAACTCCATTGATACTCGTAATAATGATTACCTTACATTTTTAATAATTATGTTTTTTCATTACAGATGTTTATTTATATATCACTTATTGATGATATTTAAGAACATTAACCAAAATATCTTATAGACGACCTACTAAGAGTAGGTCGTAATTTCGTCATAGCGTCAAAAAAAACTAAAACATATTTTTTTTATTGGTTATACTGCTAATTAAAGAAGCCGCCTGAAATTACATATATATTTAAAGATCGTTTGTCCTTTAATCAGGCAGCCACTGTATATAAATTTAGTTAACGTGATAGTCAAACTATAACAATGTTAACATATTTCTAGAGTCTATGCGTTACTTCATCAATATTTTAAGAATATCTCTTGCAAATAGTTATTTATGTGCCGGCGTCCTGTTAAGCAAACGAGAATTAACTAGATGTTGGACATGGCAATTCCATTAATATTACGCACTATATTATAACACTGCAGCAGTTAATTTAAAACGATCTAGAATGCTATTTTTCAATGTCTCTATGTTTGCTTTAAATTTATTATTACTTTATGGCATAAACATTTTAGTAAATTAACTCATTGGAATTCGCTTATGCGTCTATTGATTTATGAGTTAAACATAAAACCAAGCGACGCAGATATAAAAACAATGTTACCCATACTATTAGAATATAATTTAGATAAAATATAACACCATTTAAGGCTTTAGAAAAGATTTAAGGCTCTGTGAAGTAATTTTTTTTATTTTCTAGAAGCCCCATAAAAAACGTCTTGCGAGAACAAAGTGAGTTACAAACTCATAGTAGTCATTTCGGTCAATCTCACATAAACCACATGTAGGTTCATTGCATTCCCTGTTGTTATACTTCAGATTAAATGAAGATAAGCGTAGCGTTAGTGAATTTTCACATCATCGCTAACAGATAACAACTTTCGCCAAAGATTGAATGTAGGAAGTTCTCTGGTACTTTATTTCTGCTGTTTTAATGAAAATCGATGCAAGTACCGGTTCTTATCTCCCGCATTAAGTAAAGTAACCGCGATCCCTTATAAAGTCATTGGAGGCGTCAAAACGCGAATGGTACAATAAAATATATGGATATGCAAATAGATAGATAAAAGAAGGATATAACATGGTTAACCTAACGATCTCGCCGGATCGCCTGCGCGGGCGCAGTGGCGAAGTATTATAAACTTGTTTAATAACGCGGTAGCCACTTAAACCGTAACGCCGCTTCTAGTGTTATAAAGCGAACTAATCGAGCCTATGGAGCGAAATTAAATGTAAATCTGCCCTGGTTATATCGACTGGAAATGATATAGTTTATGCCTTTATTTTGAAATAACGACGGCTTCATAATGAGGATTGCGTTGAACTTATCATGTACGAGTATACGGTATATGTAAAATTTCATCAGGAAATTTTCCGTACACCTTTCCTTCTATGAATATAGTTTACTATGGGTCATATCGTCTTTATGCATATGCCGTCATTTCTAATTGACCAGAATCACAACATCTATTGTAGACTTTTAGAATACTAGTATAGTGAAAGTATGATGTCATTACTATTTGTTTAACGCTTTAGCTCACAGTTTAGTGTCGACGCAAATTTAAAGTAAATCGAGTTCGGTCGATTTCTATATACTTAAACGTACGTATACCATAAAGTTTAATTTATTATATTTCGGTGAACTAAAAAAAAATACTGTGCAAGAAGCACAGTACTACTGTGCAAGAAGCACAGTACTACTGTGCAAGAAGCACAGCACAGTTGCTACTTGTGCTGGTTGGCAGATACATGGCCAATAGGAGATTCATGTTTACAGCCAAAGTTTAAAATGTTAACAATTAAATACCTGATGTAACTTAAAAAAAATGGTTTTCCGGTGACACTAAAATGTAAATGAAAACATCCTAAACGGCTATGAGCGATGAATAGTAAATGTAAATGTTATAAATATGGAAACCAATGCGATGTAGTTTATAGCACTTTAAAGCACTTTTCCGAGATCAAATAAAGGGAACGGATGCATTTTCAATTATAGAAAGGAAATGCTTGATGTTCTGCAGAAATATGCACGAGTTACAAGATTTATGTCTTCGCAGTGAGGAAAATATGAATCGTAACACTTTGAGCCTGTCGTGGCGGGTTATAAAGCAAATTATGTACAAGTATACTTAAGTACGTATAGCTAAAATGGACCGTTGAGTCGTTAATTTTTACGCTTGACTTAATACATTAATTTTGTAATTTATCTAGAAATGGTTGATAATTTTCAGTGTATAATTTATGGAAATTATAGATTTAAATTGTTTATATTGAAAAGTAGTAGGAATTATTAATGGCTTGATTACAGTACGCTATCGCCAAACCTAAATATCTGCCTTTTAGAGACTATGTTTACATTAAAGTCTAAATGATAAAAAATCTTTAAATTTAATTTAACGTATGAAAAATTGACTTGTTGTACAACTACACAAGAACCTAGATTACTGATCGCCAACTCGACCAAAACCGAATTTATAGTCTTTACATACTTTAAAGAACATTATGTACTGTTATATTCATGTTCACGAGTATGTATATCATTCACGCAGACGAAAGGTGTCTTCTTACAGAAAAAATACCTGCAAAGCAGTGATTTCATCCTATGGTAAATTATTATAAACTGGCAAGCTATTGGGCTTAATTATGTTTATTATTATCTCTATGCAACAAATAATTTAATACTTAATTAATACATTGATTTCTCTTACGTGTGTAGGTTTCCTTCAAAAAATTTTCCTTCACTTTTAGGATAAGTGATAATGAATTAAAAATATACAACTAAGATACGACGACCTTTATTCCTTATTATAAAGTTATTATAAACATACATTTACAAACACACTTACTCAATTATTCCTGTCTAGTCTTCGCGGATAGCAACGCATCTATGAGAGATTTAAAGTAGAACTCTTGTCATATATCTAAATGCTTACAGCAATCCATACATGATAGTCTAGTACTATATTCATAAGATTGAAGCCTCATTTGCTACTACCATAAAAGCCTACTCAGTAAGATTGTCGAACGGAAATGGAATATCTTCTGGAATGTCTTTCAATTTTATTTATTAATCATGTTTATTTCTGTTAACTATTTTATTATTGTAATCTCCTATAATTTCCCTTCTTTAGTGAAACTGTATCGGATTGTTTGCATACTAAACTCACGAGAGTAAAGTGGATATAATCAAAGAGATCGAATATTTCAATTTTCAAAAAAAAATACTAATTGTTGAAATGATATATAAACACCCTTCATTAATTTTAGTCACATTACTCATTAATCGTTAACTATAACAAAAGTTTGCGTGTGTCCATTGACACATCCCATCAAAAATCCAATTAATTGCTTCAAATGCTTAATAATCTTTGGAGAAAATTATTAAATGTCACAAATGACTTCAAACGGCATCGATTAACCCGATAACATTAGTGTAACATATTTGCCAATCAGAGACACTCTCTTAAAAGTCTTACAGAAGCCGAGATGCCTTAAATCACGAAGCACTCACGCGTAAAGTGATTGCAAGAAGCGTTATCTTGCGTTTTTCTTGATTTGCTTAATACAATTTACTGAGATTGCCCGAGACTTTTACCTCCATTTACGCGAAAGCCGAAATAAACGATTGATTCGGCACACACTTTGCCCACTTTTGAAGTGATTTGTGACGTATGCGTTCACTTTCGTCATTTTAAGTGTATCGAAGCTTTTAAGTTATGTAAGTTTCTTAGTTTTTTTACGTTATCTGCCCAAAATAATTGTAATTTAACTGCGTATCCGCTAAGTCATTACATTAACGGCAGACATAAAAATACTCAAGGAAATATTTATTTAAATTACGTATCCGTACTCTTCAATTAATATATCTGTTTTTGGACTTATAAAATGAAAACACAATTTACGTTAAAAGAGAAATTTTATTAACATTTCATTTAATGATGCCTATATTAACGAAAACAAAAAACAAAAACATCCGACCAAAAATTTCAATGTAGGTAAGTGCTAAACTCTATGTTAGTTTTATGCAATTCAGATATTATTTTTCACTAGAAAGAAATAAGAATGAAATATCAAATACCAAAAATATACAAACAAAAATAAAGATAACTACATCATATGAAAAAATATATTTATTATTTACATAATTACAGTGGGCTCAAGTAACAATTAGTACAATTATTAGTATACGTGTATTATTTTTTATAAAAAACGTTAGTATTTTTTTTGTTACTTTTAAATTTTAAGTAGCTGTTTTGTAATCTTTTACATAATTAAATATTTATTAATAACTAACACTATCATTGCATAAAAAAATCGAACGCCTAAATAATCACAGCAAAATAATGAAAGCTCACGATTGGCCGACGCGCTCATTAGCCTGATCACGACCACGTACAAAAAGCTAAACGAATACTATACAAGTATGTATTAGTTATAATAGTCGCGTGGTTATTCAGTGTGTCGGAGCACTTATAACGGATCGGAGGCGAGCACGCGCGCCCGAGAGAGCATCAATTACGAAGTCGTGATCGCTCCCGCACTCCGACCAATATAAATAAAACTGGCCAGCACACGCCGCTACCACGCCACCGCCACAATTTCACAGTGGCGCAATTGTAAAATGCTAGACTGAAAAGGTCTCGAGTTCAAACTGCTTATCTTTATGTCAGAACACCCGACATAGAGCTTAATGTCTGATGGGTTCTCGCCATTATCAGCACGTGCCCCCGGCGATTTAGCGGCAGCTATTTACTGGTAATTGTAATATCCGAGGTGTTTTTTTTTACATTCAAATGATGTTTTAGATCCTCTATAATACTAGCAATTGCTAATTGGATCGTTATTAGGTATAGGTTCAACAATTTAAGATCAATAATTTCCAACAATATGATTTTCCGACTTCAAGAAAGAGGTTCTCAATTCATTTTTTTTTATTTGTTTTTCGATGAATCCTTCACTTATGAACCAATTTGGGATATATTTTAATAATTATTTTTAATAGAGCAATACAAATTATATAGGCGATATGATAATAAGAACACTGATCAAAAATTAGGAAGAAACAAAGAACTTATATAACAGTTAAATTTTATGTTATTCGTTCTGTCCCAAAACGCCATTTAATTCGATCGAAATATAACGCAGTAGCGAACTAAAAAACGCGAAAGCAAGAGCGTCTGCTATTCAATTGGATTATAAACGGTCTTTTAATCCAATTACTCAGAAAGCTTGGAAAGGTTGTCACTTTATAATGTGTACAATTCGATGACCACGCGATTGGTAGTCGTGACTCCGTAATGCGCGAAGTGGCACGCGACGGTCGACGTGTCGCGTCACGACGGAAGAATAAGATTAAAAGTAAATCTGATGCTCGTAGTACATGGACTTTCTATGTCTAGTACTCGTATGAAGTTTGTGCTTCGAGAATAAAATTTATGTACCGTTAGCATTACCTCTGTGTTTTAGGTGTTTTTATTATAGCCCATCTTTGTTGTATTTAAACTTGAGAACGATAAACTAGAATACAGTCTATCTTTTTAACTGTTACAGAAGCATACATTCCACCTGTACGCTCGTAATAAACTTCACATAGAACAAGTATTGAATCTAAAGTCAATATCAGATGCGAAGTTCCGGAGGACTATGATTGGTCATATGTAAGTCACCCGAAATCTTCACCCTTCTACTGAAGCGCATGTACTATTTCAATTAAAAAAATAGTATTTCAGTTGCACCAGCCAGATTTAGCTATACTAGTTATACCACCTTTCAAACCACCAATTGATAGTGAGTGAATATTGCCATATATGGCCATCTGTAATCAATCCTAATTAGGTTTGGAGTCCCATCTGTTGCTACTCCTAACGTCGAAGTTAGATTCCTTTGTCTAAGATTTTTTACTACATCCTCCTCCTCCTACCTCCTACTACATCCTCAGAAAGTTAAATACTGCTACCATATAGCCACTGCGGTAGTACCATCAATAGGTGTATTTGTGCGGATGTATCGGCTTGAAGGATGTAGTAAGACAGATTCACCTACACAAGGTACTATAACTTACTTCCCAATGGTAGCCAACTTTCCTTCTGTCGTAACGTCTTCTAAAACAATCTTGTATCTTGACGATTGGCGGTTGTTCTTTTAATTGCTGCGTGTTTGTTTGACACTTTGAAAAATGAAAGATCATTGAAACGCGTAACCGGCGCCATTCTTCCATTTTTCCGCGTGTCTGTCCCATTTTCGCTTTCCTAACAATGGCCTCGGTCACGCACAGAGTGGATAAAAGCGGCGATTGATTCGCTTTCGCTTCCGATGTTGAAGTCGGTGACGACATTCAGTCCTTGTGGTTTCTGGTTGCAACTGTGAAATCTTTTGGTAAACCTCAAACGGATTTATTTATATCCTTACTTGCCGTTGATATAAATAAACTGATTGGCTATTTTGGATTCGGCGTTGAAAATTGTATTACTTAATGTGTTGCACGAGGTTCATTTCATAAATATGCTCATTATATGGTGTCTAGATAATTATAGTAGTAGCATAAACTTCACTAATCACAGTTACATAAGGCAACGGTAGTTAAAAGCTAATCACGGGTCATCGCAGTGTTTACGAATGAACAGACAATTAATGCTTCCATCCAAGCCACGCTATGCATGTTAGAACTGCTCTTAAAATTTCGCTAGCCGCTTAAAAAAATCTCTGACGTAAAAAATCGGTAACACTCAAAGTCATTAATACTGAACCTTCTTAATAATAGCAGAGTTCATAAAAGCAATATATTGCAAATTATTTAAATTTTATTTGTAGCAGTATCAACGTACTCGTACTAAGTAAAAAATTTCAACTTTTATCTAAAATTGGAAAGCAGTTTACTGAAAATTGTACAAAAGATGTGGAATAGACTCGCATCTGATAGGTATAAAGCACATGATACTACATTATTCCACAACACACAACAACAATGATAAGCGATATATTTTTCTGTTTTAGCCTGTTCAATTTCTCTATTTTCATCTCTCTGTATTTTTATTTCTCCCCACGATACCTGACTTCAGTATTGCGTCAAGAAAAGTCAATGTATTGCGTCGAACCTGGACCTCACAGTGGGAGGCCTAAATTCATGCCACAATCACACACACACAGGTGTATGGCAGCCGGTAACCCGTTGTAAAAGTACCTTTACGTATCTACTGACAGAAGCGTGCACGTAATATATTATTTGAAATGAGCGTCATGTTTTGCTTTGTTAGGGAATGCAAACTTGTGTCTAGCATTTGTTCTTAGCACAAAGCCGTATATATAACTAGTTCTTACCTGTCATGTTGTCTGCGTGAAATTTATAATAACGTCCACTTAATCGTTTGTGCTCAATTTTTACTACAGTTTATCGTAGTAAAAATTGAGCTCAAACGATTAATTTAACGATTACGCCTTGTTTTTCATAAGGTTATCGATTCTAACTTATTTCAACTAAAAACTGTTTTGTCGTGTCGTTATTACCGGTACGAAAAACTGTTTTGTCGAGAAGGGACATTTGTACCCAGAGAATATAATAATTCCGTTTACTGATGATTTTTTGGAAAATTATTTAGATGCCGGCCAACTGATATACCTATGATACAACCATGTTAGTCTTCAGAAGTGAAAAAGCATTTATGATCGGCTTCAGATAGAACCCTGATTCCATATAGAATACATTACAGATCTCCGAGGGCGACACAGATCACTTATAAAGCGCAGTGCATTCTTGTTTGTTACTTCTTCATATAAAAGAAATGGAATTTCTTTAAGCAAAATAATTTTGATTGTACAGTATCTTCTAATTTTTCATTACACTTTAAAAAAACTACAGTTAAACTTAAAATATTGACCATCATTACAACTGAATATTAATTGACACGACTAAATTATCTGTCCCAATGTCGCAAGCCGAGAGATTCGTAATAAAGATTTTGATAACTTTGTTTCACACCCGTTAAATCACGCCTTAAAATAGCTATTACAAAGGTAATATAGATTTGAATAACTGTTTGAAAAGATAAATAAAATTGAGTTCTTGCGGTCGTAAGATGTCAATTAACTGCCATAATTCTCGCATTGCAATATAAAAATATTTCCATTATTTTTTATAGTTAAACTTGACATTGACAAAATAATGGTTGTTGTAAATACGCATTTCATTGACCAACTATAACTTGGTTTGAATTATATAATCCGTTGAAGGTGATTTCATAGACTCAAATGTAAAATACTTTATTGAGTGTTGTATCTCACAGCTCCTGTCTAAATGCTTGCCTCGGGATATCCTGTTAGTTCATATTTATTAAAACTATAAGGCCTTAACCTACCTTTGCTAACCTTTACATTTATACATACAATAAAATCGTTAAGTTATCTGTGCATTGCACTATTTTAATTAATTATAAAACAAAAATACCAATAAAAAGCTAAATATATTTTAATTATAAATAATCTAAAAATTACAAAATAATCTATCTAAATAAGCTGCTGACTTAGACTATCCTGAAGCTTAACTAACACAATAAATGTATATTGTATTCAAGTATAATACTATGTGGAACGCAGCCAAACCAGTAATCATTTACAAACTCCATTAACCTACGACCGAGCGAAGCCGAACATAAGCTAGTCTTAAAAAACAAAGAGGCTAATGAATAATAAATCTCATCTAACCTTCGCTAGATATTTTGTTTCTCCGGTAGGTCAGTCGCGAACAATCGGCCAGCACCGCGGGCAATCTTGCGTTATCGCCAGTGAGCTTCGAACAAACATATTCAATTAGGATTAAGAAATTAAACTGTGGCTCAAAGACGCCGCTGAGTACTTCCGATGTTATCCGAACCGGGTCATTGACGTTAGTATCGCGTTACGCATAAAAATACCTCGATTTTTTACGATGATACTTAACCAGATAATATGCTAAAAGTAATAAAATTCACACTCAATTCATATAACTAGATGTAACAATAAACGCGAATATGCTCCGTTTTATGAAGAAATAAACACGATATCGATAAAAAGTAAACGGTAACGATATTTAAGTGACCACGGCATTGCTCGTTTTCAGAAATAAACAGTAAGCGTAGCACACGTATGGAATACAGTTTTTATTGTGCGAAAAACTGTAAACAGTTACGTCTACTGGATAAGTTTCTACGTGACGGGTATGAGCAATGAATCGTGTGGAATCCAGGGTTTTCTAAGAAATGCACGCGTGAGAAATGTCGTCACAAACCTTTGACACGGCAATGAAAAGCCTCTTGACCGCGTAGCAGTAATTAAGTTTACGTAAAGCACTCGTTCTTTTTAAGTGTAATTTATATGTATGCAATAGTACTTTCTTTCTTTTTCTTGTTATTAACATGACATTACAAATCCTCGAGAAGCTACTGACATATAGCATTACAATTAGTTAAACAAAAATTGTTAGTAGCATAAAATTGCTACTGACAATTTTTGTTGATCCAATTGTAATGTTATATTTTATATACTTTAAAATTGATGCCAAAGACAGGCAACATTTAATAGATTAATTATAATGTTATTAACCAATAATCATAGGATCACGACTTATTGGCGTTAGGCAACACTAAACGATGCGGTTATATCATGTGCCGAGGTACTTTAAATTATCGTCTTTTGTGTTCAGAGTCATTTTATATATAAATATTTTAGTTTCGTGTACTTTGCCTTAATATTTCAAAATAATTATTTTATAAAGGTATTTAAAGCGCTTACTAGAAGCAGCATTAAAATTTACTTAATACGATAGAATTCTTATAATATAACTCGTCTTGCTATATTCATTTATAATGTAAACCGACCTTAATGACTAAGACAATACTAAAATTGTTGTATTTAATTAAGCCTACACATTATTTGAATAATTAATTTATCAAAAAATCAAAATATCGAGAACGCGTTGAAGTCTATTACATCTGATTGTTTATAATGCCGTTGTCGTCAACTCATTCATATCCAACTGTGAGAGGGATTTAGGCCTTAGTCTATCGAGCCAGCCAAGTGGGAAATATTAGACTCCACACACTTTCGATAACTAATGTTAAGGAACTCTCGTGTGTTTTATTTCCTTCTCCTTCTGTTTCTTTCGTCATTACAACAAAAATAATAAATTAAAGTTCAACCCTAACTTTGAACAATCAGACCTTCGATCATTGAACCAGATTCGAACCTCATACTCAAACAATTGAGAAACCGAGTCACAACCACTAGGCTATCGCCGCTATTCAGATACACCATACATAACGTTTATAACTAACTTCCACGTGTGTCTGGTATTAGATGGATCAATTTGTCTGAATGCTACCTAATTGGAACCCCCGAGCCAATAAATGTTAAACGATTCCAATTTATGTTGCTTGATTTAAGAGCTTTGCTTTGTGCGAGCTTTATATGCTTCCATCAGCCACTTTAACGATCCTAGCCGCTTCCTAAGCAGACCTTGGGTAATTATCTAATGATAATAAAACCTTTATTACAACTTCACTTCTTATTGCAATATAGACAAAATTTAAATTACAAGCTATGCATTTTCTTTACATTTATATGTAGTAATGATGTATAGGTACAGTACTGAACTGTTTAACAAACCTAAATAATTATCGTGTATTTCCAATGCTAACTTACGAACTCATTATATACGAATATTATCGGATTCAGTGTATTATTATCTATTATCATTAATATTATGTAATCCTATATTTAAAATAAACATAAATATAAACGCTTACTACACTCATAGCCCCACACTAGGATTTTCTCTTGTCGGTGTCATGGACACACAAAGTCGAATACACAGACACCCACACCCAGAACAGAAATTTAAACTCATCATTGAAATGACTGGCCGGAGATCGAACCCGGGACCCACTGCGTGTCAGACCGGTATGGTGACCGCTCCGCCACGCGGATCCTCAGTACACAAAAAATACAGTACAAATACAGTAGTTTATATGATGATATGATCACTCATGGTTGATAATTAACTTATTGTAATATAAAGAAGGTCATATATAAAACCTAAGAAATAAATAACAGAAAGGTATTTACGTTAATCCGATCATACTGAGCGTAAATAATTCCAGCACGGCACTCGGTACCTAAACGAACAAATACATCACGAGCCGAAGCAAATGATAGCGTGGCGTGACATAAATAGCAATATGAGGCTGGAACGTAGAATTATCTAAAAGGGGACCGTCTACTTTTCCTTCGCCGATCGAGTTTTCTCGCGACCGGTACCAGTCACATCACTTAGCGGAAACTGTCGTTTTCAATCGCAAAACCGGAGCGATGATTCCTCTTATCAAATTACGGGTCTCGTTGGATAGTGAAAATTTTCCCACATTTTCTACAGGTCCATTGCAACTGATGATATGTATCAGGGTGAAATTGTTGGTTGGTCCACCGCTGGAGGCCTCTAATAGCAGGTTGTTTGGTTTTCACTAAACCGTTACGCACCACTACACTAGATCACTATGACGTATCGATTTTGCATACATTGGTGGATAGAATCAATTTACTACCAATAAATAATGTGTGGCTGTTACGTTCCTTCCTGCACTACATCTTTTTAATATTCCAATGCCTGTAAATGGACCGTTTACATATTTTAGCTTAGATTATTCGAGATAGTGGGCCGGGTACGGTAAAGTAAAGAATATACCACAAGTATCGTTGTAAATATCTTATAAGTTGTGTTATAGAGGTTCCATTAATGTTAATAAACTGGTTCGTATAAGAAACCTATTTGGTTAAGATAACATCAATACATAAATGCTTAATCAAAGTTCTAAGTAACTATTAAAAATTTAAGTATGTTTTTGACATTAAATTATAATTGATATATTTATTACCTAAATTACTGACCTCAAATATGAGAGGATCCGAAATAAGGTCATTACTGATGCATTACTGCTCTTAAAAATAAGTTAAAATAAAAATGGTCTAAATTAATATACTTGTGTCTTCAACATTAACTTACAAAGAATTCTATTACTTTCGTCCTTATGCTTATAATATCACTGAAATCGCACAAAGCTCAACCACCGTTCATCGTCCGCTGCTCTGATAAAGTGAGGCCGCGCCCTGAGCACGCACACCGACCCCAGTGTAGGGGTGTGAATATACTATAAACAATATTATAAAAACAAAATTTTATTCCACCAGTACGATACCAGTTTCTCCGTGACCACCATCCATGTAACTGGGTCGAAATATCGGCAAAAAGATATAAAAAACGCATAGCGTGAGTACTTTTAGTAATTATATTTATAATTTAGCATTACATTTTATAATACTGATATAAAACATGATAATAAGTACTAAAACAAACTAGTCTCTGCTTATAAACGTACACGGTGATTATTATCTCTTATCTCTAAATATTACATTATATTAACCCACTTAACATATTTCGTTAAACAGTACTTCCGTGTTATTCTAACCTTTTAAACACGACCTTCCTCGTGGTCATAACACACTACTTCATTTACTTGTACATATTGGAAGTTAGAGATAAATTAGAAAGGACGCAGGTTTTTAAAGATTAATTGTAAATTTTATATTTTTTATGACATAAAAGTAAAAAAAAAGTATATGCGTGTATGCTTATGTACGCAACTATGCAGTTATACTTCTTTGTCGTAACAGAACACAAATAACTTCTAAATATTTATCCTATGTGCCGGCACTCTATGATTTGTAAGAAAAACTATAAAAAATATGGAAATAAAGACGTGGATTACAATTCATGTAACGTAAGCGTAAGTAACAGAAGAAAGATTGTAAAAAATGGAATTTTGTTGAAATAACGTTTATTAATAAATTTTAAATACATTTTTACACAATTAAATTTCACTTTATTTATAGACTGTCCTGGTAAACGTGCGTCATATATAGTGTCGATTTTGGATGTCATTGTCATCATTTTTCTCAATCCTGCCAAAAGAAGTCAAACTTCAAAAATGTGTCAACCATAGCAAACAATGGCTATGGGTGCGTGCCTAAACCGGTATTTGAACAAAGCGTCGCCGCACCGCCCTCAGCGATCGAATGTCATTTCACAGTTCAACATTAGTCTCGCATCGCAACTCCTAAAACGTACACACTTCCTTCTCTTGTTTACGAAACAATCTAACCTAGCAGATCTCATTCCATTCAAATATTGAATGACAACAACACGTCTTAACCATTTACGTCCGCAACCCCGCTATATTTATTACCCCGTCTGTCACTTATTCATGAATATTTGTGTACATTTCTCAATATTGACATCGCGAAATACAACCATTTTGCATGATCACGGCGCTACCCGATAAAATATATGTACCTATTCCAAATGCCATTCTCAAATTGATGTCAAACAGTTAACGATCTAGATACGAGATACAATCAAATGTAGGGAAAATATCGAGCACAGAAACATGTATTCAATTACGCCGCAAAGCACTTGTTTACAAATATTTTATTCAAATAAATCCTTCAAGTACATACCTACGCCATTCTGAACCTAATCGTAATAAGGAATCGATTAGATTCGATTCAGTAGGTACACATTTATCAAGATCATCAGTGAGCGAGTACGCATCAGATGATGAATATTTAATGAAGTTATACGGCTAAACAGCCACCGTACATAGTTTGTTCGACATTAAATACCTTTGCTCGATTGCTTCCATGGATCACATTAAAGTAGATGAATGTTTTTATCGACACCAAATAGTCGTGGAAAAAGTGGTTGACGAGCTACTTAATTTTAAAGTTGCTTCCAGTTTGGTCGTTAAGTCCCCAAATACGTACGATGGCCAGCCCAGTCATCGTGTGCCATAAATGAAAACATTATCATAGTGAGTCTGCAACATGTCCGTGGAAATCCGTTTTCATTATTTAGTAAGGTCTTAAAGTCGAGCTATCTAGGTGTGCTGTAATGCATTAAATGTCCTGCATTAATGTAACGCGTGGGCCGGTCCGTCCACATTTCTATGATGAATCGGTCTCCGGCGCCGGCACGTTACGAAAATTCGCCTCAATTTACATATAGATATGATCCCGCGACATACTCGCCGGAGCCATCGATAGTTCGCGGCATTGTATTATGGTTACGAGAATTATTTATTGACCGCTACAAACTACCATTACAGTAGTCTAATGGACTTATGTAAGGTTAAGCAAATAATGCGTAATGGTGTTGGCGAAATCGCAGGCGGTTGAATTTGACATAACAATGGACTAGATTGTCCCGCAAAAAATTTAAGCCATTACTATTTCTCGCATGAAAAATTAATCTTTGTCACAAAAAAGTGTGAGTTTAACACATCATTAATTTCATATTTCATGTGTATGACATGAGATATTTTTAGTCAAAGTGTTGGCCATCGAGCCTCCAACAGATCGCATAGCTTACTGTTATAGTGACTATTGTATAACGAGAGTCATGAGGTAGCAAGCTTAAAGCGATAAATACAAATATTATAAACATCACTCAAACCGTGACAGCCGGTGAGACCTCAATTCCAGAGTGAATTTAAAACATTGAAAGAATTCAACAAATTGCATAATCTTGTGAAGCTAATATTTGCAATGTGCGTACAGAAAATAACGGCTACAAAACAATAGACAGAGATGATCTGTAGATACTCATATCTCGACTAGAATTATCCAATCACACTTGACAGGGCGATGTAATTTAGCGATCGTTTTCAGCGCGCGCCGCCCACGCGCCGCCATCAATCACGCAGTGGGCCATTCTTTACCACGAGACACTCTAATGCTCCGATGTTGCAACGCAGGGTTAACATTTGACCGGCGAACAGCGAAACCTAACCTTTCGCGAGCCGAATTTGTAACTGCGGTACTTAGTTTATTAGTCCGTTTTGCCTAAATAATTATTATTTAGTTATATATTTTTTTTTACGAAATTGGTTAACTCAATAATTCTTATTATTTATATATATAAAAGGCAATTCAGACTCATTGACTTATATATCAACGCCTTATATATCAGTCGAAACTTACAGTAGTTTGAACCTACCTTACCTAGAAACTTGAAATTTGGTACAGGGGTTTCTTTCATGATGTGAGCGATAAGAAAGGATTTTTTGGAAATACAACCCCCAAAGAGTTTAATTAAGAGTTTAAGAGCTTGTATTATATAAAAGTTTAAGTTTAAGTGAAACTACAATATTCTTCAAGCAACATATATATGACAATAATTTTGCCAAACCTGAGCATCATGCGCTGTCTAATCACCTCATGTGCGAGTAATGAATACATTGATTTATTAAACAAAGTGATCAAGTATCCATATACCTATCGGGTTGAAGAGTGATGACCTCGGCATTGTTTTGAGTTAAAGCTAAACGACCACTTGGTATTTATTTTATATCGCAGATACTTCTGATACGATCACTTTATCATCTATGTACCAACTTCGATCTAGATATTACATTTATAATTCTATATTACAAATAGAATTTTAAAAAATATATTTTATCGTTAGTGAATAGACAATTATTGATAACTCCACAGTTTTTTTTTATTACTTAAGGCCTTTGGTCATTACGTCATTGACTATTACTAAAAATATATGAAATACAAATTAGTATACATTTATTTTTAGAACCTTACAACGCTTTTCAGCTAATATTAAATTAAATTCCAAAATCGCTTTGTTTTTAAGAAATGATTAATGTACAAATGTAACCGCTTGAGCCAGCCTATAACAAATATACTATTAATCGCAAACCAAAACATTCACAAATATTAGTTAGCTTCATTAAACATAACCTCGTAGCGGCGAGCATTAATGCTCGTGTGACTAACACTGTTTCAAATTTAATGGCGCATCGACGCACGCGCACCGCACGCGCCGCTAATGATCCGCAGGTCTATTCTGTTTTATTATATACTTTTATACTGCTATTTAGTTGTATTTTCTGCGTAAAAATATCACCATATGTCGGAATTGATTTTAGTTTTATATTTTATGACAATAAGTTTCAAATTATTATCTTACTAATATTACAAATGCGAAAGTTTGTGATATATGTGTGTTTGTTACACTTTCATGCAATAACTATTGATGGGATTTTGATGAAATTTGGTACAAATATAGTTTATGGCATGGTTTAAACATATAAACGTATTATTAATAAAAAAAATACATATCTGTGTGGTCCATTTTCGGTGTCTAAAACTGTATATCTTCATTATTATCCAAAATTTTATAGACATAAGTATACAAATGATATCAAAAGACGTTTATCATATCTCCTGTAAACAGATACTTGACATGGTCATAAAACATCAAATATATTAGTAAAACCCATGCATATTCAGTTAACATAGCTATAAAAATATCATTTAAAATGTATATCTCTATAAATCATAATCACAGATGCATTGCAGAATGACCATTCGTTTTTAATGACTTTTCAATGTTGCACGGCCAGTCATCTATCTCTCGAATCATTTTATTAACTACTCAGTATCGTTACCTCACACACGAACGATTATGGTGATTTAAATTCAAACATTTAAATTTAATCGTTATATTTAAAGTTAGGAGTTATTGTTAGCGCAATTACTTTGATTTGATAATGATATGCGAACGATCTGGAATGATTTGTTGCTATTTATTTTAGATATGCGTAGAAAGTTACAAATCTAGGTAATAGAGTCTTGACAAAAAATCAGAATGTTCATATTCTATCGGGTTTCGCTAAGTGTAAGTGAATTAGTAAAAGGAACACAATAACTCCCATCATTTTTAATATGAAATATCACTTCTATAAAATCGAAATGATAGATTACATCGCGATTAATTATGTGAGAAATTATAATTACAAAAACAAAGAAACACAATACAATGCCATAAATTCGACTTCTAACGATACAAACAAAACTTCTAACGATAAAAACAATATTTTATAATCAATACGAGTATACGATTTCATGAAGCATTGTGTCAAAATGGAGTAAACAAAGAGATCTATTCCATTTTTCAGCTTTAATATAACCACCTATCTGATAAAATCAATGTAAAGACTAGAATTATAAAATAATTTGACCATTTCAATTTATCATTTATGTTTAGATCACAGAAATAGATATCATAAATCGTACGCTCCAAATTATAAATTTCTTTGACAGGCAAATAGCATTTTATTGTTTTGTGCGTTTCGATTTTCGCAAAATTTGATAGGTGCCACTTTCTCAAAAACAAACAAGTAAGTTGAACGCATTAAATATTGCCTTAAGGAGATATATTAAAGCTGGTCTCGAAATTAGGATGAACAATCTACTGAAACTTTAAATCGGGACACAACTTTTCTTGCTAGATCATCTCAATGTTTTAATTTTATCTTATACTTAATTTCAATAAGAACCTTTGTAACTTCTGAATTATGAAAGAACATTAAAGATTTGGCTCTTATAAAATTAATATCTCACAAACTCACTGTAAAAATTGGACATAATTGGCAAACTGGGGTTAACTTAGCATTAACAGCCAACAAGAGTTGAATGGGTGACCACTAATTCTGACCAACCTGAGTCCTAAACAAAATTATTTTATAAATAATATAATCGGAATGGAACTACCGCCTATCTATGATCTACTATAACTACGATAATTGTTAGAGTAGATGGCGGGATCCGGAATGTCTTTTAAAATTGAACGTGTGGTCATTGTATCAAACACAGATTACAATAGATACGTTAGGTTGGTTAATAAATTTCTTCTGTGCACACTGAAGAAGCCGTGTAATTAAGAACTTGGCCTCAGGGCCCAGTAGATGAGGCGGCGAGCATGATGTATGGAGCAGTTTTGCCCATTGTGTCTACACCATCGCAGATAATTACCTCGGTGTTTGTATGTGATTTACATTTTGTATTTCGACAAACAAAAATATTATGATTATTCGTAATTAAAAAACAAGTTTCTAAATGGACTTTTCGAGTCTGTGATTTAAGTCGGAAATCTACATACGATTTTCGAGAGAAATAACTTTTGAACGATTTAATAATATTGATAAGTGATCTTTCCTTAATGACCATAGATTAAGCATTAATAACATATTAATAAATAACCAATAGTAATTCAAACATCCTTTTTGGTTTTTTTTTGCATTATCAAGAAAAGCTACCTAAGATATAGGACCATTCGTAAAAGAATAGATAAAAAAAAATCGTACCAATTTGCACTCACGAGCCTTTATAAAGGCGCGTACACATTAACCAGCGGTGCACGCAACGAAATGCAAGAGGCTAATAAAACGAGCGTCTCGGTGGACACTAAGACGTTTACCGCATTGATGTAGTGCCGCATCAGTTTCAGCTTAGACTGCAACCAAGATTTACTGTTCTGTAAGTCATGCCGGACGATTTGAACGTATTTTGTCGTGTCACGGTACATGGCATAAGCGAGTAGCGAGAATACATTTTTTTTTACTAAAAATTTACTTTGTTTTTTAAATATTACATTAATTATTCATTCTTTACAGAATCCTAATGAACGTCAATAATATTATGTTTATGTAGGAGTGAAATAATCTCCATAAAACTTTTTTCATTTTGTAAATAATTTTATTATGATTATAATGACCTACGTAAATAAGAAAGAGTTTCACATATTTCCATAACATTCTATTATATTTTTGAACAACATGTCACATTATATAATAGAGTAACCCTACAAATGGTTTACATTTCTTTAATCTTCTATAATCGTTTTCTTTTCCACTAATAATTGTACCAGTGAACGTTGAATCTTCAATGTCTTAACTAGAGTCAGTATTGAAAATACTGCTTTTATGGTTGCAATACTATCCTCTTTTTGCTGTCTTAAAATGTACTTTTAAGGGACTTAGCCTCATTAATTCTCATATTATGCCTACTTACGTGATACGCGCATTATTTATTAGGATTCGCCATTCCTGGTTCTGTATAACTAGTCTGAAGTCCTATACACACTAGCGACTAATTTTAATATGAGGCGTTTAATGCTCTAAGTAGATAGATATTGATGCTCTAAGTATAAAGAAATATTTAATAATCTCAGGAACAAGGCGATGTTGATGAAATAAAACGCAAAGGTCTATAAATCATTTAATAGCAAAGATTTTCTATTTTACTGACTAATTTTAAATATAGTGAAGTAAAAACATCATTAGTTATTTTTCTTAAATTTACTTTACGTTGGTCTTGTAAAGTTTTCTACCCGAATGTACGCAAACTTGGTAATTGGGTAAATTGGGTAAAAATTAACCTGTTCATAAAGAAACAACAAAAAAAGTTTTTTGGTTGTTAGAACGTATAGCAAATAAAAATAATACAACATTCATTTTGAAATCACAAAGCGACATTTATTTTTATAGGTACTTTAGGATGTAGGGTAGGTAACCTACGCTTAAAGTCCGAATATGCCCTAAGACTCTTAAAACACTATTAGACTTTTTCTACCATTTTATAGCGTATCATAACATCAAGTTCACTTTATCGTCTTCATATAAGGCGTATAGAATTTTTACTTGTACTATATGGACCCATTTGCATAATAAATTTACGTGAGTCTAGACAGGTTCCCAACTATGTTGCAATAAGGCTGGAAACTGGAGTTTGTTTTTTCTCAGTCAATTAAGCGGACCCGTTTTGAAGTTATGCGTGACACATTAATTTGATTTTCACATCGGCATTTCTAATTGACACTCTGATTAGTGTGTTTATTTTAACGACGAGAATCTGCAGTAAATTATTGCAATAAAAATTTATTTATTCTACACCCGATCTTGTTAATTCATGACGCTGTCCTATTAAACGGTAGTTTATAATAATATTGGTTTAGTATAAACAGTTAATTATTTATTGGTATGAAACGTTAATTTTCTAATTTAAATATTTTAAAATTACGTTTGAAGTTATTTTAGTTTCTTGTTAGCAATAAAATTAACGAAATATGAACAACATCACGAGTTAAAATTTGGAATATTCGTATACCTTTATTACCGTTCTCTTTAAATTAACATAAATCAGCAGAAAAAATACATAAACTCATACAAGTATTTTTATACAATATCGCTTTTTTACATAGATAGTCAGGACACTTAACGAACACCAGGATTCACTGTAACAATGGTACACACAAATACAAACACACAAACACCTGTACCAGAAATCTAAACCTGCCAAGTGATCCGTCGAGGATGGTGCCACCGTCATACCTATTCCTAGCGTGAAGCAATTCTTGCGTTTCAAAATGTGTGATTCCCGGCTCACTTATGTTTGAGACGACTATCAAATCATGAATACCTTATCTTCAACAAACTATATATTGTTATTCGAAATAAAATTATTTATATGTCAAATATTTTTTCAACTTACACCACAATCCAGCTGTCGCTGCGACGATTCCGTACCCTATAGATACTGTTACCGTTTAGCTGATTGTGATGTATGCGGGATCGTGCGGATAATAACCAGTTAAGTTTGGATCCAACGAGCTTTATGCTAATCCTGTCTATTATATATCACCGACCACAAAAATAAAAGTGGTTTTATATGTTACTTAACACAATGGAGATAACGGTAATGCGTATGCTTATAGGAGAAGTAATTTATTAATATTTTTGCCGTAGGTACTTGAAACGAACAGTGTTTATATTTCAAGCCTAGGTTACTTGTTATTTAATATATTAGATGTTAATTTTATTTATTGCTTTTTAATCTAAAGTAAAAAATAGTGAGGTAATCAATCCAACTAAAGACCAATCTAACTAGGCCAGTTTCTGTCTGTCAGTACGATTAAGTGAGAAAATAATTTTGACAGAGAAATTAATGGATTGCTAGTGAAACATTTGACTTTACCTAATATCATAGAATATGCATAGAAATTCAACGTTGTATTAATAGGATAAAGTTAATCCATATCCAAGTAAATCTAAGGACGAATAAATTTTGGTGCGTTAAAATAATACCGTGTTATTCTACAGCATCCATAAACGCTTCTCTATAACGTTCACAAGATAATTCATGGAGCATGGAAATAGGAATGCCTTCTGAAAATCTCCGTTATACAATTTTCATCTCCACTATCGTAAACTCTATCATTTTATCTCCGTTGTTGGGTCTCATAACTTCTCATCCAGAGCTCATAAAGTCTCATTGGCACGACTGGTCATTCCAGCGATTCCGCGTCTGCGCTTTGTAACCCAACACTTATTACGGCCGTGGGACAGATCAACTTAAAATAGTGATTATACTCTCCCCCGAGCATAATCTTCCTCTTGTGGGCGACTTCCGCAATTTTAAAGGTCGTTGGAGACAATAAGTGAAATCAGAGAACTAAATAAGATAACAATAATCTTTGCTTATTAAAGGTTTAAAATGAAACAGAAATATTTGAAAAACATTTATGATATCAAATGATAATTACTATTTATTTATTTGTTTACTTAAATCGAAGAATCAAACCCGATTCGCCTGATAGTAAGTGGTCATTGCAGTTCATAGACATCAATAATCATCTTTAAATAAGATTCAACTTTTGTTTTATGCCACAGATAAGTTAAACTGCTGAGAATTAAGAAAGCGATTGGAACTGTCACGTCTCTCTGCTGTTAAAGATGTATTTTTTAATAACTTCAATTAAAATAGCGTTTAACGATGAAAATAGGCAGAAGTAAAGTTACTTTAGTAAGGTGGAGTTACTTACACAGTCGATCCACGTTTGGAATTCTACGTTTTAATGTAATTTAAAAGATATTTTATGAAAATATAAGGCTTTTTCCTATAACAATAAACCTTACGTGGGCTTACAAATCAATTAATTTCCGCAATCACACTTCATCGACTCTATATTATCTCGTCGCTATCTTCGGAAACATCAAATAAAAAACAACATTTTAAAGCTGTGAAGTGCCGCGCCTTGATTACTTATACACCTCATAACTTTATTGAAGTATCAATAATGTTAATTTATTTACATCGACGATGTGCATATTGATTTAAATATAAAAACGTGGTTGGATAAAGGTTGTACTGAATATCTTCCTTGACATTTATTTAAAGAAAGCGCTTGGTATTCATACGTTTTATCGCATGGTAATTTGGAGCTACGAATTCTGTGTAAAAAGTGTCATCCGTCCCGAATGTGTCAGTAAGTAATTGAGGTAGCGGTGTTGTTGATGATGCGTGGGCGCCCACCGCTGGGTATAATGTTGCGAGATCACTACAACTCAATTTGTTTCGTTTTATTACTAAGGGCTGCCGAGACACATTTATTTTTACTTTTAAGAAATATTTATCACATATGGATCAAAACCCTAACAATAGCAGGGGAGCTAATGTATTGAATAATAAATTTAGACAGTAAATTGTTTCTTAAGATATTTATATAAATTACTTTTTATTAAGAACATTTACATCATACTAAATCATTATTTCATATTTAATTTGAGAAACCAAAAAGTTATACATTTTTGGCTTCACAAGGTAAAAAAATAAACGTAGATGATGTAAGTAGATCTGTTATTATTTAATATTTTCCTTACTTTTCTCTCACTTTTTACGTTCTTTTCTCTTAAAATTTCTTTTTAAAATTTATAAATACTCGGATTCTGATCATACATTATTTTAGCTCATTGACAACCCTAGGATGATGGACGCATACATCAACATTCGGAAGATGTTCGACTTCTCCGAAACTTTTTACGTAGCCGACGATATTTCAACTAGAAAGATTTTTCTTGCGATGGTTGATTTATGGATGCATTCATACGACGTCTTCATTGAGGCTTCAGGCAGGTCGTGAGGGGGAGTGTCTCGGATGACCCGAAAATATATTCAAAGGAACTTCCCGATGAAGTAATAAATCAAATTCTTTGTGCGTAAACCTCTTAATACGGTCCCTTGGATGCGAATACATTTATCATCTCGATCACAACAGCCGGCGAGAGTGAAAACATTTCGCGTATTATCTTGACGCGAGAAATTGAGAAATAATAAGCAACCGGCTTCGTTTCAATGCTTTTGAGGGTCCTTTCTTTCTTTTATTCGAACGTCCTCCATTACATTCGATTTTTAAGCTCTCGCCGCTCTTCTTTTGAGCTCATTTACCCGAGTTGTATGTCATCTTTTTGCAGGGCTAATTTAAAATTTTAAGCGACCTCACAACGGAACTTAATAGGTAACCGGCACCTTCACGCATTTGATCTTTAATTTGCTACTGACCATCCAAATTACTCCAATCACTGAATCCAAAAAATGTAAATTCAGTGCTGGTGACTTTTCTTCAAAGTAATAGATTTAATTTACTGTAAGTGTATGGCGTTACAACTCATGGCGTTTATTTAACTAAAATCATACATATATTACATAATTTTATGTTAATGTATACGACTACTAAATGTATATGTATAATTATTAACATTTACTTTCTTACTAGCATTATTTCTATTATTTTATATATATATATATACATATATATACCGCCTTCACCTTGCATGTATTCTGCTTAGCACAATATTTGGCTGGTAGAAAATCCTTCAAACATTGAATCCTTTTGTACAACATTTTAAGGTATAATACCGTTTAAATGAATAAATATCGCCACTTCCATTTTCTAGCGTATAACTCCGTTGAGTAATGAAACCACATTTAAACTAAGCAGGATAAATCTAGTCTACTAATTCGTGTGTACAGACATAACAACAATTCAGAATAGTGCATCTCGTGTTCAGCACGCGAAGTTCCGCGATTACTTTATGGTAAGCGTTGGCAAGCGTGCGGTAATGGAACCTATCGAATTACAATTAATTTCAACAGATGACATGTTTACTGTTCGCAGCAACCTTCCTTGTTGAATGTAATAGCCATTAAGCGATCTTTAGTGTTTATGAAATATGGTGAATTTATAAAGTTTTCTAATGACTACGCACACATATATCACAGATGGATATCAAGGTAGGCGCCGTTCTGAAATGTATATTGTTCTGTAAAATATGTTTTTGTGATATATTTTGGAACATATATAACCTATTTGCACTTTAACTATACGTATATTGTCTTTACTCTTGAGTTTATGAAAATGACATTCAATATTTTAATAACATACAACTATATATTAATAAAAGTGTCTTTTAAATCACTCACTTTCAAACATTTGATTAAATGAATTTATTGCACTGATCATAAAAACAATAATTCAAACCTACTTTAAGTATATTTTATACATTTAATTGCAATGATCATAAAAAAGAAATCCAAACCTACTTTTACCATAATTGTAATATTTGGATCGTTAGCCGTAAGTAGTTAGCCGTTTGAATAATTCAAAATACGAAAGCATCCGACTTACACTTACAAAAATCTTTAATATTATAATCTATATAAGTCGTAATGTACCAAATATATAGTACTATACACTAAAACATGAAACAAGGAAGTGTAAGTATTAGTCCATCGACTGTAAGCAAATGGCCAGTGGACAGTGCAGAATGCATCGTTGATCCTCGCTTAACTTTCATACTTTCACTTTACGTGCCAAATGCTCTGCTCTAGTTGTAAATATACTATTAACTCCTACTAGAAACTGTAAGTGTATTATAAAGCCGTATTGTGGATAAGATGGTCGTTACTGAGTGTGGTAAATTGATACGTTCATATTCGCATATGGAGCTTACGTATAAGTAGCTAGTTTAGTTTTCATATCTTGCATAATATTCGTAAAAAAGATAACATATGCTGATGGTGATTTTTTTTATGAGCATTCACTCCATCTATTGGTAAATGGGCCTTGACAGCCATGATCATCCGTGTTAAACTTTATATAGAACAGGGGTCCAATCTGAAGTCAATTACAAATGCGATGCCACTCCCGATAGCGAAGAAAGTCGACTTACAGGAAAGTAAGCTGTAAACCTTAATAAAAAAGATAATATTTAAAGTTGATAGATACGTAGGTATCGCACTAGTTTGGTAAGAATAATTTCCGCGTTACTGAAATGTGAACCGGTCATAACATTTTAGCTACTTTTTTACGTTATTCCAATCTTTCTCTTCCAATAAAATTTGTTGTTTCGTTACTGCCACTAATAGACGTTTTACTATGGAAATTCGAATCAATTGGTACAATTGTTCTACTAATGCTCAATGGTTTACTACCCTTAGCAACTAAATTAAAGCTAAAAAAAGTAACACAAAAATATACCAATTTCTGTCTTACAAAAGTGATAGAAATCTGTTTTAGATTGTTCTAGAATGAAATATTCCGATTATATAATATAACAATTTTATTTCTTAATAAAACTATATTTATGTTTACATAATACACGTAACTAATGATATATTTCTTTGTTCCAGGTACGTTAAACTAGTTCCAACCATTTGCATTCGAACGAGCTATCAAAACGTTTTCCGCGGTACGGTCAGTTGTTACACATTACTCAGAGCGTCGGAAGCGTGGTGCCTGCAGCTATCTCTATTTGCTGGGCTCTACTTGTCTACCTAATCTACAATAACTGTTCATAACGTTGTTACAATAATGATGTAATGACACTTTGGTTTTACGGAACGAACGCAGCACCGAGAAATTTTAATATTGAAGAATTGTGTTACGGAAACATTTTTATGAAACTGGTCTTCTTTTAGATGTACCTATACGTATTTTATTATTTAGCTTAGTAGGTACAAGGTAACTTATGGTAAGAAATATTAGAGGTTACTATTTAGCCGTGTCAATAATATTATCCATAAATAAATAAATAATTTATTTTAAATGAAGTAGACTAAACGTTAAACGTAAAACAAAGTTCTCTAAAACCTTTTAAAATAGAAAATCTCACGTGTGATAAAACAATCAAAGAATGTAAAACATCTCATACACGTCGTAAAAAGTTAAAAAAATTGAAATTAATGCTTATGATACTCCTGAGCTGAAAGCCATCTAATTTTTCATCTCATAAGATAAGATTCGTCAAGCATGCCAACGAGCATGTATTGTATAACAATCGAAACTATTCGTATCTTTCAAAAATATACTGAATTGCTTTATTACCAAAAAAGCGTTGACTTATAAATTTAATTATACTTTTTCAGTTATTCATTTAACAACATTACACAGGTACTAATTAAAATTTCCTGTACAACGAGTTCGTCCTTCGTTGATTAAATTTAAACATCAGAATTGTAATATTAAATGTGTCGCAATTATTTCATATTTCATTACAAGCGAACTATAAACGCGAGATGTAATCTGTCAGGCGTCGGTCGGCTCGGGTTACGCAAGTCAAAGAGAGCATTTCAACACGACAGTAAACCTCCAAAATAATTCCTCGGTACGTCTGTAAAACGCCCACTTTACGCGCGATTTACTTTTTTAAACTCACTTTCCTTCAACGGGCTCGAAAGTTTATGGTGCGATTAAACTGTTTGCGACTTCTGCGATGCGGAGCGGTCGAAACGCGATAATTTGCGGTAACATGAGGCACTTGTCGCATTACACGGTCAAAAACGAATGGCGATTAAAGATGTTATATATTTGTTATCCATTTTTCGACTGTGATGGAGGTGAAAATTTTTTAAAATAATTATATTTTAAAAATATATAGGTAACTAAATAGTACACCTGATGCAAGGTTTGGGTATTAATAAGGCAAACATATGGTATGTAAAAGTATACATTACGATTACTATGGGTCTTAAACAGTTAACACGAATCAAAGCGACATTTTTGCACCCAGAGAGGCCTGAGTATAGCCACTGATGCGTTGCTACAAAAGAACAATAAGTTGACACTATGGACTACCTGTCATTGACAACACCTTTTAAACCAAAACACAGCACTACTTAACACTGCTATTATAAAGCAGAAATAGGTGTTGCAGTGGTTTCTCTAAGGTCGAACTACGAGTTCTAGAAATTTCAATCACAAACTTAAAAGATAAATTTAAATATCAAATCTGAGCGGAGGTGGTTTTGTGTTTATATTTGCGTGTTTATTTAGTGACAATGCAAGATCCTACACAAATGACAAATAAAATAGTACAAATATACTTGGCACTATCGTTTATCGCTTCTCGCTTACTCTACATGGTGAGACCAAACGTTAACACGGATCCGTATCAATGTCATGTTATGGCCCACTCACATCCACGACTGTTGCAACGTTACTCTGCAGGAAGTACATGGCTATCGTCGAAGGCTTTCCACATCTTTATATGTTCATCGTTGGGACAATATTACCTATTGTTTCTAGTGTTGCTTTATGCGGAAACGCTTAAATGTGATATTTGAACGAAATTGCAATATTTCTAGCGCAATGTCGATTTTATTTCCCGTTCGCAGTTATATTTTATGTGGTATGTTGTTATTTTTTGTCACTTAAGTAATCAGAGGCACGTATATCTACATGTTCAAGGTAATAGAAGAAGCAAAGGTTAAATTAGCCTCTAGTTGTTCACTGCCGCCTGTAGACATTTATGACCCCATAGTAGTGAGAAATCCTACCTTTGTGGATCAAATGCGTTACTTCCGCTGAGTATTTAAATTTAACGTTCCATATTAGTACCTTTATAAGATATAGGCAAATGTGACAAAATATTATCAATCCTTGTACTACAATGAGTTGTACTTGCTCTCTAATTATATTTATCCTAAAAATCAATATACTTAAACAGAGAAAAAGAGATCAATCTTGCTCACGAAAATCTATTTACATACATAGTACGTATAATTTGAAGAAACACTGACGCCAACTGAAACTTAAGTACAGTACAGCTACAGCACAGTATTTCAACGTCACGTTGAAATAAGAAGTAAAATAAATATCAAAAAATCAGTACAGTTAATTAGGCTTACTTATGCCAACTGGAGGTACTTTCTTATCTCGATCCTTACAGCTTTTTCATGTAAAGTAACATTAACATTTGCTTTCGTTACAATGTTTATTTCTTACTGATTTTGTGCAAATTGATAATTATTTCTTATACAAATGACTATTGGAAATGTCAACACTTAAACTTGGTGTTAACGCAAATGAGGACAAATATGCAAAAAGTGCGTTTAATTTATTTTGAAAATGTCCCAGTAAGAATTTTGCTAAGGAACAATATGCTTTATGATATTTTATTTTTGGGTAAATAATTGACGCTCACGTAGAAATACAGTGTAGAATTGTAATAAAATTTAACAAAAATATATGTAACTTATGTATCTTGTAATAATAATACTGCACAGAAAATATAAAATAAAGAACCATATATCGATGCGAGTATATAACCAATAAAGTAAATATAAATATAATAAGGTATAACATATGGCATAATTTTTAAATCACTGCCTTTTTTAAGCTTATACGAGTATATTGAGTTACCAAAACGTAAGAACCCCTATTGAATATATATACCTGTCGATATTTTTCAATACAAGTTCTGCAAAGAATAGACTGGTTTAATACCTTAATGTATTCTGCCATGCCACATTTTCTTTGATTTCCAATTAAATTTGGGTAAGAACGCGAGCGGACCCGTGTGTTGAATCTTGTCATATAATAATTATAAGTTCTGAACCTTGCCCCAGATTACGCAAAGTAATTTCCAGTGATCAGTCAATGTTGAGATCTTCATAAAGATACCGGTGCAAGATCTCTTAATAAATTAGTCATGTCCGTGCGTCATTGGATTAAATGCAAGTGTAATTAGCATTTGTTATCGTAACACATGCGTGTGTCGCAGTTTATATAATTGCATCTGAATTACATTGCATTCAAACGGCGCCCGAAAATGGTGGCATTATTCGTAGAATGCGGTTTCTGTATATTATTAACTGTCTAAGATTTTTTCTCAGCACTCGTACTGAATATCAATATTTTAAGGTTCACTTTTGGTATACATTTTTGTTATTTTCTTTAAGACGCTCAGGATTCAAATCCCAGGCAAGCAAATTTTTTATTTCCTTAATAATGTGCTATAAAAATTAATTATGTAATAATCAAACGGACAAGGAATTTGAGCAAACCTGCGTAGCTGGCAGATATAAAACAAATCTCTCAAAAGCGTATGAAGTCTATTAATATACATTGTGTTCTTAGGTTAATAAATTTCTCACTCTGTGATGAGATTCATTCCCAGCGAAAGGACAGTAGTTGGTTGAAATAAAATGAAATACCTTTATTTTACATAGGCCTACGGTGGCACTTATAAATTGTCAATTATAATACTTTTTCTTACACTACCACCGGATCGGAACATGACTTCAACTGACAAGATCCGACAAGAAACTCAGTGGGTTTGTCTTTTTTCCTTGTATTGTAGTTACTGCGTTAAAGAGTAACAACCATCAATTCATCCTTACCAACTGTTGCCTTTATAATATTAGTAAGGAATAAATTCTCAAAGTATTTTATTTGGATTGTTGCCGTATCGAAACTTGTAACATTGATATAGTAAGTGATTATTTACATGTTTCGCTTGTACAAATTGCACGAAGTAATAGGGCCGGACCTGCTAGGCCTTGATACATTTATAGTACAAATATGATGCAATTTAGATACATATATCACATGCAAGTACTAGCAGTTTGAAATTGGCTTGTGTTTCTGCTTATTTATTGGTTACCACGCGAATGTTATCGCCCCGTGTTGGTTACAAATTGTTTGAACCTCTTTCAGTAATAAGGAGTACAAAATTTGTAGTCCACCTTATGGTAAGTAGTCATTGCCGTCCATAGATAATTGGAGCTGATTCCTCGTGAAAAAGGGTTTCGTCTTGAGTAACTTACAGATGAGTTATTCCTAAGGAGACTTAAATGATCACATACAAATCTTTCAAATGTTATGTTTTCAAACATACTCGTACCATACCTTTTCTAAATTATATCTGCTAGTAATTTAATAGATTTTTGCGCTACTGTGTTCTTATCTGAAGATATACGAGACGACTCTAGTATAAGAAGCAATCATTAAATATTATGTTACATAGTCATTCTCATACGAAGTACAAGTTATTTAGGCTACAAGTTATTTAATTTTCAACATAAATATGACAAACATAGACTGCAATTGGAGTTCGTGTACATCTAAAATATTGGAACTCAATCTTCAAATAGAAACCAAGAGTATTATTAATAATAATTTTGCCTTATAGCACTCGCAATTTACGTCTTTATACTTTAAAATAATTTACGATCGCGTTGAATGGAAACTAAGCCATTTCCGGTGCACGTCTAATAATTTTAAATAATGTGTTTAATATTTAAGTCGTCTGTGTATTTATAGACTTATGGTTATTTACAATAGCTAGTTTATTAAAGGATAATGGCGAATCAATAAGCTTTTGGTATTTCTTTATATGTGAAGGACACTTCGATGCACTATTAATTTACTTGCTCAGACACATCCATTATGAGTTCCACATAACACTAACACCAATTTTAAATATTAAAATGTTATTTATGACATTTTTCTAGAATAAGACACTTATGCATCAAATAAAAATGTACGTTAATATAAATTGTAATAATATTTAATAAATTGATCGCTCAGTTTATTAAATATTATTACAATTTATATTAAAGTCAAAGTAATAGGGTCACAAAGTCTAATTAAGATCTTAATATCTATTATTTAAAAAGCCTGTATTTATTTAAACGTTTTGCCTATCTATATCCAGGTAACCCAGATTCCAGGGTCCTGAAAAATTTGTGTGAAGTGCAAACACCATTGAGACTTGCCAATTTGCACTTGCCCAGCCAAGTGAACTATGGCCTAAAAGACCACGGGTATTGGGATTCATCTTGGACGGGCCCAACAGTGGGACATTAAATGTTAACGACACTCACAAAGACACTGATCCATGGACATAAGGTGGTATAATCGGGACACCACTGCCTAACCTATTACTGTGTATAGCAACAGTGTTATATATTACACACATGAATATATGAACCATATGACTCTGGACATGGATTTACCCGTTTAATATTTCTCTAACATAACCCAAAACACCACATTAACGAAATTTAATCATTTTATTTATTTAACCAATTATCTCCAATATATTGTACAATAAAAAACCACATGCAACTGACTTGCATATAAATATGCGTAATTTATTTCTTAATCGTACCTCCGTTGCATGTTAATGACAAAAGATATTGCAGATCTGTCAGTATGATACGCGTTGCACGTTAATGAAATTAAGAGAAATTAACGCGGTGAGGCATTCATTATCGTTATAAAGAAAACTTGAATCAATATCCATTGTGAGATGTAACCGCCCACGTAAGTTGACCCTTGAAAGCTTCCATTTCGATATTTTTATTGGAAGATTTAAGCGATACTTAGGAAAAAAATATTGACGTTAACATTAGTTAACATCTGTTACTTCACCTATATTTTATTCATATGCTCTTTGACTAATTTTAAGTTAAAATATGTATTTCTTTGAGTTTATAACCGACTACGTTATGTATTCTTCCGGATAGAACGAATGATAATGAAATGATCAAAGAATTAAGACTCATGTATTTTCTTACTTCCCCTAACACATTTTTCACAAATATCCTACAAAAATTAAACGAATATAAAATAGTTAATTAAATTCTAGTTCTAGGAAACCTTAAAACATTACCTATGTTAAATTACATTATTAAAATGACCCTATTGGAGTACAAGTAGTCAAAAGTGTTTCATCTGAAGTTGCCTTTACTGAATTTAATATAGACATATATCTGATAGCCGGTATGGTACGAGTGACCTTTTAAAATAATCTCTTTGTCAATGGTAACCTCGTTTGATGTCAATTTGTAGGAAAAAGCACCAGGCGTGGGCGAAACTGTAACGTAGGATCCGTTGGTGAAGACATTCATAAGTAATAATATTTTATAGTGCTACTTTACAATAACAAGCTTCCATACGGATGCAAATAAATGTCAAAAAATGCATGTGAAAACATCTTTGGAAGAATAAAAGAAAACAATAACATAATATTTCGATCATAACAAAAATGTTTTTTTTATTTATTTTTAAAACAATACCTTTATTTTTCTTTTACAACTTGCACCTGTCATGTTACTTTGCTTTTACATCTACTTGTAAAAAACGTTCATGAAAGTAAATTACGTTTTATTTAACAAATATAGTTGCATGAAACTCAAAGTTAAATACTGAAGCTAAATCACTGTTACTCGTCTTACATAAACTTATAAGAAAAAAATAGATACCTAAGAGAAATATATTTTCATTTTCTACATACTAACTTTTATATCAGTACTATATTTATTTGATTTGATCCAATCCCATGGTGTCAACAAATAGGTTTTACAATTCAATTTACCCTCACACTTCGAGTAATTCAATGCACGCAGCTTAAGTTTATTAGGCACATATGCTATAAATACACGTTCACACTACGTCGTATTCATTAGGGTACACGGACGTAAGCACGAAGCGAGGTGACACGTCTTGCGCAAATGTAAACCAGGCTTTATTGTAGAGGTTCTCAAACATGATTCCTCTGCCGCCCACTTCAATTTAATTTCTATCAATTATTTTAAACCCCTCATCTACATTAACAGCAGTAGCGGCGCTAAACTATGGCATTAACTTTTCGCTCTTTGAAAATGGGGCCCCATGAAAAAAAAAAATGTTTCGGATATAAGAATAAATAATCTGTCACTGAAGTTTTTTGGAAAAGGTTTCTTTAATTTAGGGATTTGTAAGTTTTAAAATACAATTAAGCCAGTATCTTCTAAATAACTTCAATGCCGTAATTTTTTTCCTTGGATCTTCACCACCCTCCTTTAACAATAGTCTTTTAACGGTAACAAGAGGACCTTATCTCCCACTTTGAGAAACACTGCTTTATTGCATGAAATATTATTAGTTTTCAATCGCGTCCGCTTGTCCGGCTGTCCGTACAGTTGTCGCCGGATGCGTGTCTAACTAAATTGATGGGACTAGTTCACGATTCGCGCAAATTTCACCTCCGCGTTTCAACTTGTTTTAATTGCAACGCATTATGTAGGTAAACGTAATTGCCCTTTTAAATCACGTCCTTTCTTTCAATCAATAACGTCCCGTGAACACGTAAAGCAATGAAAGTGCAATAAAATTTATAAGACCAATTAAATTAGACCTAAAAACAATCGTAATGAGGTAATTAACTTATCTCATTTGGCGGTAAATCGTACAGTCCATTTCAGTTACAATCAGAACATTTTTGTTCAAATTAAAGTTTCGTTAAAATGCCAATCCGTGAATATTAAGGGACCGTACGAAGATGTTAATGGCGAACATAAATTTGACATGGACCTGTTTTTCGTGTCGTTTTAACGAGACATCTGATTCAAATACAATGGGTGGTCACCGCCTCGTAATTGATTTGTTCCCTTAACGAAAACGGGTATCAGCGAGTATTCAGAGCAACTCGTATACGCTATAAGTTCACTGTATACAATGTTTTTAAATAAAACATGAAAAACGTTCCTGTTATCCAAATTCATTCATATTATCCACATCCACGAAAACATATGTTCGTTTTTATGCTTAAATTTAATAGTGCATAATAGGTATAACTTTTATAGAAAGAACTAAATTAACTTCTACAATATAAGTTCTATCTTAAAAAGTGTAAATAGAAATATCATATTTCTTATCTTAACAACCACGTGGTGGATCCAGGTTCGCTCCTAGGCCAGACAGATATGTGAATAATGAATTTAGATGTATGTTGTCTGGGTATTTACCCCGGCAAACAATATACATCTAAATTCATCCCACGAACACAGACTCATAGGCAAATGCCTATTTGTCTCTGTGTTCGTGGCGACCAGTTGTGGGGCTATGAGAGTAAAGAGCGTTATGATTATATTATAAATAAAATAATTCCATTTAATAGTAGCCAGATAACTAAGTGCAGTTTGATTGAAAACCTTTTACGCCTAGGTGTAAGAAAGTAGAGCATAATAATCTAACAGCTGACAGCTAATTTGCGTCGTGTTCTCGTATTTGCTTTAATATGTACCTACTTGGTGGAAATCTTCATAGTTATTATCTATATTTTCTTATTACGATGCAAAGTAGCATTTAGCGCTCAGTAAAGTAGCTCTTACTTGTTACACTGTTAGAAATTTTTAGCTACTTTTTATTTATGTAGCAGTAAATATTCGTGACTCTACCCGCTTCGGTCACCTTCAGCATTATTATGAGTATTGTACGTGTTAATACAAGTTATATACTATCTGTGCGTCAAATTTCAGCGAAATCTAACCAGTAGTTTTAGCGTGAAAAAGTAACAAATACACATACATCTTAACAACTTTTCGTAATCGCTTTGAATTGAAGTCAACCCTTATCAAATTTTATTTCTTTTATGTCGCCGAAAATCAATGCCAAATCAGTGTACTTCTATTGAATAGCACACTTAAAACTAAAATACATAAACAAATTCCGCTTTTGCACTTATAGTTCCACACAAGATTTTTATTATACCACAGATGCCATGGACAAGGAAATGATAACTGTTCAAAGATCCGAACAAAAATCTGAATACATCTTCGAACCTGGAAACCATTACTTGTCATATTGATATGATGGCATCTCCGCCGCGCTAGACGGCAAAATTGCATAGGACTGCTTTCGTTTATTTAATTAATTATAAAGAACTCTTCATATCAAAATATTTATACCATATCAGTCAGACTCAAACAAAGTTATAAGACAAAACTATGCGACACGGTATATTCGTTTGAATCATAAAGGCTACTACAACCTTTTTATTTTTCTCCTAGTTCAAAATAATTACGATAATGTATATAAAGCAGACTTCACTAATAACACATAAAATAATTACAAGATTATTTGCAAGTTTTATGAAGCTGTAACCTTCTGTGGCCACTTCTAACCTGATATAGTTTGTAAATCACTGATAATAAAACTAAACAACCTAATTATATAACGGGGACCATAACCACTACGAAATCATATGTTAAACGCTCTAATTTTACGAACATTATACGTAAGTATAAAATCTTGCGACCACATCGTTATTGCAATTATGTTATGCATTATTCAGTTTGTTATCATTTATGCGACACTCATAATTTGGTTTGTTTGGTACGAATACTATTTGATCTTACTATAAATCTTACAAAATATTGGTTAATTTCTACATATCAAACCAATATTTAGGTTATGTTGAGTTCTTTTCTTCTAAAACAGTGCCAAGTCTAAAATGCCAGTTTCTACTCTTTTACATGTTTGCCCTAACCTTAGAAATAACAGAGGCGACAATCTTAGTCCTCAGGGGTACCAACGCATCTATTATTGACCTCAGATAACACACCTGTTCTATATGAAGTTGTTTATAGACATCTGGTCCAAGGGTCCATTAAAAAAACGTATTTATGCCATATTGACGCAATACGACGCAATACAGCCTATTGCGATTTTTTATGTCATAATAATTTATTCATATTTTTCCTTTAAATTGTTTTCTAAATATTGTAATATAGTTGACTAATATATATTATTTTATTTTATATATAGTACATTTAAAATATTTGGTATATTTTAATGTTGCCCTGTATATTGTTAAAGCCTTCGTTTAGTACCCACTAAGCAATACTCGGTACATATTTTTCCTCAACCGTTCTACACTGATAGAATAATTGAATGCTAGCTAGCTTTTATAGAGGAAATTGTTCTGTAATTTGTAGTAGTGATAAAGTTATTATTAGTGTACTTAATAAGAGTGTAGTGAACAAGTGAAAACTGTGCACGCACATCCGCTGATGGCTAACAAGAGCGAGTGTCCGTCGTATCTAAATTCCGACGACGACGTGCGACGGAGAAATCGTAGGCGTTAAGAACCTTTGGTAAAAAAAATATTAATCTTTTTTTTTTTTTAATTATGACATCAGAGTACCCTTAACCAATATGATTATAACACAAGTACATTTATCTTTAAAGCTTTATTCGTTATTAATGCATGATACTCTTTATCCAAAGTAAAATTCTAAATATTGCTTGAAATATAAATATATGGTGCACGAGTATTTAAAATATATGCCAGACAAATATTTTCCGGTCTTTCTGTATACGTATTTATAAACATTAGTAATTGTATTCAAATAATAGACTTTTTATATGCTTACCTGTTATGCGACAAATTGAAATCTACAAATAGAACTGTCTCGTAGATAATATTTGTCTAATTCAATTAATGAACACAATATCTATTTTCTGAATCTTTTTGTGTTGATATAAAACAGGTTTATTTTAATAATACCGAGAATTTTACAAATTGAATTGCAGTATATCGTACTAGTCATTCAGGTGTTCACAAAAAAAGAAGGACATACTAACATACTAGCCTAGTTTAAGTTTTTACTATTGCGTGAATTTTTTACAAAGAAGTATATCTGATATGTAATCAAACTGAGCTGTAGTCACTAGGATCCATAAATAAATTTAATTCATGCTTACTAATTACGAATCCTATCTGAAGATACACATAATATATTGCTATCAAATCAAATGTAATACAATCAACATTTCCACTGGCTATAAATAGTTAATTGTGAAGATTTTAAGCTTAGTTTAACATAGACGATCAATCAAAAGGATTAGAAATATTTCACACTCGATTCGCTCCGAATGGTTGCGAACGCCTGGCCAGTTTCACCGCTATAACCAGTTGGAGGTTTTGCTCCTCGGATCTTCGCGTTCGTAATTAACGATAGTGGTCCGTGAAATCGAATTATGTCGACAAATCGTTTCGCGACCATCACTCACATTTATCGATTATTGATTTAAATTTATTAACAGTTTAATGTTTTGCGACTAATGAAAAGCAAAGATTAACATAAGCGTCGACCGATTTGGAAAACTTCAATTACGCTTAAACTTGTTTTAATGTGGTACTCAGCAGGGGTTATTCATTACCATCCAACGGACTAATATTTACTTTTTGTAATTTGCAATTTGTTTCATTTATATTCAATTTATGCTGACCGCGTATCGTAAGTATTCGTGGTATTTTAAGTTTTTTTTTTTCGTTTTTGGTAATTCTAGAGCAAGTACTATTGTCCGCAACTTAATAGATTCGCGCGGACTATTATTAAATAATACAAACATTTAACCGTTATTTAAAACAGTTTTTAATAATTTGTTTCCTTTAGAGATTAAATATCCAAGTGAGTGTATCTATAAGAAAATTGCACCGGTAGTCCAAATATTTTTTCCATGTTCTAGTCACTTACTTATCTACTTGTTTCAAACTTCTCAGTTTCTCATTACAAGTTCAAAAATATATAAGAAGATTCGACGAAAAAATTCAGTCCATGAGCTGCTAAAGATAATGATGTACCCGCGTGTGGTCCAAGACTCGTACGAAATCGATTATAATTTCGCGAACACAATTATAGCGTTACGAAAGAAAACGAATCATTTACATACTAACGATCTAATTTGATCGAATAATCGATTAAAGAAACTGATACAAATGGACAATCGTCTAATTAACCGGAATGTTCATTAAGTACGTCGATTAGACTAACGGCGGTATTTGGATATCGTAAAAGTAATGTTATAGGATGAATTCATAATATTTATTTATTTAATTTCATTTTATTTTAATGTAGAATTAAAATGACAACATCGCGTATCTGTACATCATATAAATTTGCAAAAAATTTAAGGCCTGCAGCCTTATTCTTAAATCATAATAAAATTTATAAAACAATATTAGTTGTCTGAGTATGTTAAATCACATCAAACCAACACTATTAATATAATTTAAAGAACTGGAAATATATTATAATGTGTATCGAAGTAAGCATGCCATATTGTTGTCGCATCGCAAGGGATATGTCCAACAGTGAACTTTGAGAAATTAAAAGTATTGTCATCATAAATCAATTACATTTTATTTATATTTACATTTTAGTAATCATAAATCGATGTATGTATATACGTAAAAAATATATTTGTTTTTATTTATATTCAACGCCAAGGTTAAAGGAGTTTCTTAATTTATTCCAGTTCGATCGTTATCAACAAAGTACATGTTTGCTACTGGATAAGGAGCTTCACCGTTAATGGATTAACTGACATCTTCGCCATATCCACGTGTTAGGAATTTAATACTGGTTTCCGAGAAGCCGGTCGCTCTGATATGTCGATATTCGATACTAAGAAAAGAACATATATTATACAATAGTTCTAATAATAACTGTACAGAAATAAATATTACGATATAAACTTGAAATGTAACATTTTATGCCATTCTCACATTATTTGATTCATTGTGGGCATTCCGATAATAATTATTTTCTTACAACTTATTCTATCTATATCTCTAATCTAGCTTATAAAAGAAATACAAATAACTGTTTAATAGCTGTGCTATTTAATAATTCGTTGAACACTTACCTATCTATATGGTATTAATAACAATATTTTTGATAATAGTTGAAACTTTGGGTTTATCTTTATTTTCTTATCTGAAAGTCAATCTACCTTAATAGTTTTAATACTCCTACAATATAAATTTTAATAAAATTTCCTTTAATTTTCATACAATCAAACATACATACATTAATATAAATGATTTAGTCCAATAATATTTGATGTAATAGTAACACAGTGACAAACCATGGTATAATAGTAACAAAACATAACAATTCAGGAACAACTTCATACGAATATATACTATCGAGCACAGCGAGCACTTCCCTTTGAATTAGTGCAGCGTGAGATCAGTATGTAAAGCAGGCGCGCTATCTAAGGCCTAATGGCGTGAAGACTGAAGAGGGCTTCCTTTGCGAGCGAAGCTTTCGCATCAGCGAAACTAAGGGTGAAGTAATATAAGTTTTTTTGTACTAAAGAAGCAATATACGCGTATAGTTCATATACTTTTAAATCGTAACTGATCTGCAAAAAATAAGTTATGAGGTAGTAAAAGTAATGTCAGTAAACATCCCCTTTAAACATTAAAAAAAACTAACAACATTGCTTGGATACTTAACCGTATCTATATACCAATACGCATTGAAAAAACGTGTTGTATACGTCTTGCAAAAGTTGTAAGTCGTGTTCAACAGCGGACCACGAAAATTATTGTTACTAAATAAGCAATCTTATAATTTGGTTAATTATAGGTATAATTTAATTTAATGTTTTAGTAATATATTAATAAAATATTAAACTTATTTATATTCGTATAAAAACATAACACCGATTTCATGACTAAATATATACATAATATTCGAAGCTCGTTGATGTCTTTACTATCACCCGTAATATATTCTTACTTCAGAGACATAATAGCAGTGTTAAGCGCTACTCGAGTTCTGATACAGTAAGGGAGACATACTTATTTTGGGCGTACAAACTGAGTCCTCAGAAGTAGCAACGTAGGCCATACTCAGGTAACACTCTGTACCCTTACTACGAGTTTATCTTGTTTCCTCAAAACAATCACTGTTTACGTTTTTTCTCATACATTGCAACGTACACTTCACGTTTTTGTTTTCGTTCTCGGCCATACCTTGCAATGTACTTTAAAATAATGTACATAAACATAAACAATGACTGTTTTGAGGAAACAAGATAAACTCATATTAAGGGTACTGGTCTAATGTAGGTTTGCTTACAGATGCCAAGAAATACACAAACACACAGCAGTAACCACTTACAATCAAGTGGACTTTATGCTTATTTACTACCATATAATGAAATATACACTCGTCCATATACATTATATATTTTTTATAATATCGATAGTGTATTCACGTCACTCTGAATTAGTGCAACGCGAGATCAGTATGTAAAGCAGGCGCGCTATGTAAGGCATAATGGCCGAAGACTCAGGAGGGCTTCCTTTGCGAGAGAAAGCTCGCGTTGTCGAGCCTCCGAGGGATAATTAACTACGCCTATTTCGGAAGTGACGCAACGTAGTGAATCACAATATGTTATAGAATTATATATTAAGGTACTTTTAATTAATACCACTTTGCTGCCTTGTTATAGGTTTCACAATACATGTATCATATATATTCTAATTAGACAAATCAAAAAATATGGTACAAAATGTTTGCCCAAATTATTATAATACTATTCATCACTAATACTAATGGGTATTACTGCTGAATATTACTGCGTGTTTATAAGTTAATAACGTTTTTTTATTATAGTTTTTAATAAAAAAAAACTATATTAACTTATAAATACGCACAACTTTGGTACTTATAGGAAGAATATATTTATAAATATTTATGAATTGATCTTTAAAGTAATGAATAATAATTCGACATTTTTAATCGAATAATCATTTAACGTGATTTATTCGTAACAACAAGTTATATCTCTATGGATCAAAATATTTCCAACTAATTTGACTTGTACTTATTCTATTACAGAACATATAAATAAATAATTTAAATGTGAAGTACAGGAAGCTGTTGATCTTAATGTTGTTTTTAATCGGAATAGATTATGAGCGAATTAGTAGCTCATCGTAGAACCTTGAGTGAACCAATATCTATTTAGTTGAGGTAGTGTAATATTAGACTTAAATAGTAAAATAATTTGTGATTCACTCGTGGAGGCACAATCACTTATTTATGACTATATACAATCTTACTAATATTATAAATACGAAAGTTTGTGAGGATGTATTTTTCTTTGTTACTTTTTCACGTTAAATGTACTGTCGGATCTGAAATTTGGTTAGTTTATGACCTGGAGTAAAAAATAGGATAGTCATTATCCTGGTAAATGTGGCCAAAGGTAACGAAGATGCGGAAAGAAACTTGTAAATTTTATAGAAAATTACTCTTGCTTCACTGCTATAAATACAAACGAGAACAAAAACGCTGACCCAAACAGAATAAAATTGCTTATGTTTGCCTGACTCATGATTAAAACATTATCATATAAATGTAAAAAATATAATAGCGTGAACATAAAAATGCTATCATAACATTTGATTTAAAGTCAAAGTTTATCCAACCAAGCTGGTGAATGCTGAACCATAGAAATGGATTCCAAACACGTCGGTGTCTACTATTCATTGAAAACCATTACAAACACATAAATATTCGATTCAAAGCAAACATTGTAATCTTAGTAGTCCTACAGAATCTTTGGATTACCGTTTAAACGGGCAAGTAGCGTGGCCAGTAACTCGCCTACAGCTCAGAGATTAAATTCATGTTGTCTTGCACAAACATGAATTTATTCGAGCCTCAATGCTAGTAGCAAATCAATAGAGGCTGGACCCGCACATCGGATACAGTGTTACCATCTCTCAGTATGCAAATTACAGGATAATTGTTTTAATTTTAAGGATTGAATGATATTAAAAAAAAAAAGCTTTCAACACTCGTAACCCCACACTAGGATTTTCTCCTGTGTCATGAGTACCATGGACACACAAATACAAATACACAAACACCCAGATCCAGAACAGAATCTAAACTCATCATTCAGATGTCTGTCTAGCCGGAGATCGAACCCGGAACACGCAGTAGCGTGTCAGACCGGTATGGTAACCGCCCCGATATCCTTAATGCATACAAACTAATTTTTGCCAAGACCATATCACTTGTAATTAATACCTTTTCGGCTTTATTTAATTTAAAAATAATTGAAAGTTTTAAATAATTTTATATGTACAGTTTGATACAATATCAAAATATTCCTTGTTTGTACTAAGCCCGAGCGTTTTACACGTATAGTTTAAGGTTTTTAATTTGAATTAAAATTTTACCACTACATTTCTCATCCAAACATTTTTTTGTAATAAATCAACATGCTAATTTATTTTAACTATTATTCGAATAAATATTCTGTGTGATATATGTCACTTATCATACTCGAAATTACATTAATAATGTTATTATGTAAAAATATGTATTCGATGTAAGAAGATATTTAATTGTCGTGCTTTTATTAAAGTATATATGTTTACTTACTTATACGTGTATACTTTATGTTTGTCTAGGGTTACACAATACATTCTATACAAAAATAATTTTATATTTGTGTAATACTACACTAAATCACCTGGCAACACTAATCGGAAGCGCACGAGTACCGCCCCCACGCCATTGTGAACAACTCACGCCATCTATCGGGTAAACACCATATTTACGACTTGCCGTACCAGTAATGCCCCATAGTGCCCTTTACTACCTCATTGGTGATTTCTAATAGATAGTGATAATTGGAACGCTTCTCCGCTAAAAGTAAAATAAGTGCCCGAGAGACTATTAAAAGATTGAACGATTGAACTAAATTGTAAGCACGAACTGCTTACTTATGTCAGTGTATCTACATTGATTTGCAATAGGAAATGATAAAATTTTCCTAAATATATTCATATTTATTATTCATTCTTAATGACTGTTATAAAATAAATAAAGGAAATTATGACAGTCAATCATCAGTTACTTAATTTTGTTTTATATAAATTAATTTTTACTAACATTATGGTGGAATTTCAATAATTACCCAACGGGACTCTCGATATGCAGTTTTGAACTCCTTTTTGCTGATATTTCGACCCATTTACATGAATCGTGGTAACGACGGAACTGCAATGGCGGCAAAAAACCGTTGACTAACACTCGTGTTAAAACCTATCTACCCTACGTCTAGTTCGTTTTTTTTTAATATAGTACCTATATTGTTGGCTATCAAATTGAGTATCTTTGAACACAATTTTAAACGTATTAAATAAATTGATAAGTTGTCTTCCTTTTCCGAACGACACAATTACGTCAATTACACTTATCTTCATAATTTAAGGTTAAGCCATATAAAGATTGCATAATACATCGAAGATAATTTTAACCAGATTATCGAAAGCATATTTTGAAATATCACTTCCATCCGTCACGTAATACAATGTAAAGGAGTGCATTCACTACACTAAATTGCTTTGTACTATATTTTCTGTAATGTCTACATGTTTTTTCGTTATAACGTTATACAAAAATCTGTAAAAAATAAAAAAATAAAATGAAAATTGATCTGTAATAGTATCTGTACCTACTTACAAATAAACAATCGAAGTATTTTCATTTGACGCAATCTATTTAAATATACAAATATTCATTCCGGTTCAAAAATTCTGTTTAAATGTATAATAATCCTGAATAAATTATTATGCTGCCAATAATTAAAAGACAAACTACCTTTGAAGGTGGTTCACTCCGAAGGCATTATCGATTCATCCATTTCTGTCTAATAACACTGCTGTGTTTTGGTTTGAAGAGTGTGATAAAGAAGACACACTTCTCCAAGGCTTTTAATCTTATTAGGGTTGCTTATAGTTGCCCTTACGCGGTGGTAGCTACTTATCATCAGATGGACTGCATGCTCGTTTGCTACTTCTATAAAAACTAAAATAAAAAATATGATGAAAATTATGTATTTTTGCTTTTCCTGAAATAATTTATACGGAACCTTAAGAACAAAATCAATTCTGAGAAGCATTTACACTGTGAGAAATATGAATAAAGCTAAGTGTGGCCTCCTTAATATCAACAATGACGCTTGCTCCAATCGATTATTAATTAAAAAGCCTTCCTATTTAAACGTCAGATACAAGGCGAACTTACTGTTTTTATAATCCCTTAATTAAGCCCATATACGGCAGACGTTCGCTCCAGAATCTGCATTGCTCCTCTTAATGTAATCTCATGTTGGAGCAATTATAAATTTGGATGGAAAGGTTGCCGATCCCTGTGGAATTGATAGCCCATTCACAGTAAGACATGCACCCACTTTTCTATGTGATCTGTTTATTGAAGGAATAAGCATAGACAACAATTTGTATTTGGATGAAACATAGATAATAATTCAAAAAGTATTTTTTTCTAATTTCCTTTTCCTATAGCTTACTATTTGATTGCCAGTAACAAAGTAAGATACGTACTATCTTTGTTACTTTTAAAAATTCAACCATCAGAAGTTTTGCACTTTGCATAATACTTTTGTCATCAAAATATAAACTTTCAAAATTTATCAACATAAATGGAATTAAATCGCTCGCATAATTGCAATTAACAGAAATCCTTTGGTTAACGACCAATTTGTCTTTTTTGATTTCTTACGCAAGAGACCTTTAATTTGGATCTCATGAAACCAGTTCAACCGTGATAGTGGGATCTCGATGTGAAAGGACCACAATTTATATCATATTATGAGAATAATTATGTAAAATAAAATTTTCTCTTTACATGAGTACATTAAGGCTGATATTACGTTTCGCAAGTTCGAAATCTTGTTAATCTTCAACATTTTATTTACGAAATAGAATCAAGAATTTATGACTGTCCCTATTTTAACTATATTGAGATTCATATACATATAGAATCCGAATAAACATATCGTACAGTAGCTGTAGTACCCGTGCTTCGCTACGTGACAAAAAAAATACTGGCTAAGCGTTGGAGGTGCATGAAAAGTGATAGATTATTCCGGATAGAAAATAAAATGTTAACCTCGTATACGCCATCAAAAGTTTCTAATTTTTAGCACTTTATTTTCATTTAAAATTTAAATATGGAAGTTTGAAACCAATGGGTGTAGTGACGTCGCTATCTTTAAATAGCAAAAAATATCGAAATTAAAAATAGCCTATAGGCTGACCAGTCAAATAAACTACATCCACGCGAAATTTCATGTAAATCGGACCAGTGGCTCTTGCGTGATTGAGTAACACACAGACACACTCCATCTCATTTGTATATATTAGTATAGATAAAATATATAGAAGTATAGATGAATTGGAGCAGCAATTTCGCAAGAACATAATAAAATATATAAATAAATTTATGTTCATTGGTAGACAATGCAATAATGTTGTTATAAAACCTTTGTTAGCGTCATACTAAATGTAATAACAGTAATATCTGTAGCGGGCTACGCCAAAAGCGCTATATTACAAAATATACGATCTTGTTACAGTCAATGCCGATAACAAGAGGCAATAAACAATAAAATGGCTGGCACGTCAACAATAATAACTAGATTTAAGACACGTGGGCCGGCTGACTGTAATGCCAAAAGTTCTTGCTCAATGTGAATCACACAGAAACATACCGATCCGAATATGTTCGAGCCGAATTTTAGTCACAGTGGATATATGACTAAAATTGCTGAATGTATGTGTGTATATGTGAAATTGTAAAGATACTATAAGGAAAATACATTAACCAATTGTGTATTTACAAACAATTAGATAAGATAAAAGATAAACAATGAAAGCGATAGGAAAAAATCAAGAAGGGAACAAAAGGCATAAATATGTTTTAATTTAAAGTTAGTTCATTCGTTTTGTAAATTCTGTGAATATGTACAAAACTATACTCTTTGTGATTTAAGAATAATACGAAACAAGGCCAAATCAATCATTATAAACATAAGCATATGATCGCAGCTCCACATTTATCACTTCACTTTCATGTTTGTAGAACATTCGATCACAGCTACGTATTCTTACAATGTTTGTAGCTCTGTTCGACCTAATATACTCCCGTGTGTACACGTGTTGCGCATCGCTATCGGGTGTCGTCTGTAGCAGCATTAACACTTAACAATCGTCCACCGCGTCCATATCATCCTCGGGAATCGTCGAGACATTTTGCTTAATGCCAAGGCTCACGGAATCATGTGGGCAGCCATTGTAAAACTGCTATTGTCAATATGTATCGAGTGTCGCTTCTCTTACATCATCGACATTTAACATGAGAAATTGAAGAGCTTTGACAATCTTTATCGGCGAGTTCAGGGGCGATCTGCTTGTTAACATTAAATACGCATCGTTGGATTTTGTTCATAATAAAACGAGTATTACGCAACTTATTTGTTTGGTATTAAGAGGTATATGTATGTTTTTCGTCGATATTCTTCTACGTCGTTATTTTTATTACAAAGTCTTTTTATTTGCCAAAGTACTTACTATATCAATGAATATAAAAGTTTAATTTACAACTGTTACATATACCTATGAAAACCCTAGACTCGTAGACCCTTTGTTTTTTTCAGTACATCCCGAAATAAAGACGAGTTCTTGAACCTTGTGATGCAATTTTATCCCCGATACCATTGCCTTCTATTTAAGCACCCTTAACGAGAAAAATAAGAGTAGGGCGATTGTTATTTAATTTATATTAAGTATGTAGTTTATACGCATTTTTATTAAAAACAATGGATTTAAAAGTCAACAGTAAGGATATGTCTCTAATTTAATATAATTATGTTGACTCCATGTGTCAGCGAAATCGATATCTTGACCCGCGTTACGCG